>JNDT01002323.1:50000-162583 GCA_000697055.1 Saksenaea vasiformis B4078 | reverse complement strand
GGAGGGAAGAGTACATCATCAGCACAAGTCTGATAGATAAATCTGGCCAGCTTGTATGCATCATTTTTTTCGAAGGTCCTAGGTATCGATTAATATGAATATAACATGCGCTACAAGGAGGTCACTTACAGGAACCAGTTGACGTAAACGCAATTGTAAGGACGATGTAGTCCAGGCGCCAAAGTTTTCGACAATATTGTTGGTCATGCAAGTGCTGTATGTTTCTGCTGTTGAAGAAAGCATGTGGCTGTACCGTTGCTCGCCATGAATGGGTCGGACCCAGCAGGTTGGAAACTCAACAACGAACTCTCGAAAGCTCGATGTCAGAGATCTCCTCAGTTCGTCCGTGATAACCACAGTGTTTGTTATCTGCTGCCCTGCCATGAGCTGGAAAACCGAGGAGAAGAAATCTTTGCTAAAGACCACTGCGGGTAATGGTTGCTGATTGTTCAGTTGCCGATACACAAAGAAATTGACGAACAAATGGCTCTTGATTACAACACCCCGGTTGTCATTAACCACATCGTCAATCACGCTTATCAAAGTGTTTTTCTCAGAAGATGGTAGACTTATAAACTTGTCTAAACCGGTTTTCCTGACAGTCTTTCGAGCTTTGCCTACTTCCTGGCGAAGTTGCGCGATATTCCTTAGCTTCTGGTACGGGCAAAGACGAGAGGAACTCCTGCTATGTGTTTTGGCGGTATCAAAGTTGTTGTTTCTCAAGCACGTTGGACACTGCGGACGAGGTTTCTGTACATCATCTTTCCGTCGAAGGGAACGGGCAGTACTCTTCTGCAATTTTTCGTCGGAATTTTGCTTCCGCTTTTGCGTTCGTCTTCCAGCCGGCCGTTGACGTCGCTGCCTATCCGATGGGCCAGGTTGATCATCGCTTTGATTGCCAAGCTCTTGTTGGCGTTCTTCTAACAAATCCATATTAGCGATTCGTGTGAATATACTTTACCTCTGTACTCACCCTCTTCTGCCGCTAACTGCTTTTTTAGCCGTTTTTTGTATAGGATTATACCTCAGAGAGACATTCCTTCGTAACTGGTCAATCGTGGTAAATCCATAAGTTTTTGATAATGAGAGTTCTGACAGGCAGGAGAGGGAAAGAGAGGGAAGGTACAGAGAAAATTCCTTGATAAGAAAGTTGTCTTTTCTTCCAGTCAGAAACCAGTCATCCAGAAAAGAACATAATCTTTCCAATCTATCAGAAACCGATCACGCAGAAAGAGATATTCTTTGTTTCATCAGATACTGTGAAGTCCGAGTAAGCTTCAAAAGGATGAAAAACGTGTGTAACAAAAATAGTTCCTTGAGAGCGATCTTCAACAGATTTTATTAAGGCAGATTTCAGGGTGTGTCTATATTGTAGTTTCGTAAAATGTCATGATAACAACAAATAGGAGATTTTCAGCGAGAAGGACCAATGGCTGAAGTGTAAAAACACTTGCTTAGTTGCGTCGTTTTCCCGTCTTTTTCTGTACAGTGCAACACGTTTAATCATTGTACTTTACGCGAAGTATTATTTTGAACCTGTTTGTGAGCAGCAAAAATCTAGCTCGTATATTTGAATTCCTGAGATTATTTGTAGCTGTGGGTCTATGTTGTTAGCTAACTACCAAAATAAGAGAATAAACGTATTCTCTGGTGACTTTTGCATTTTCAAAGGTTCTCATTTGCTCTTCTACGTGTTTTGTCATGCCTGTTGGAAATTAGGTTTTTGGGACGGAGTTTTTCAATCTGGATACTTTTCAAAAGTAGTGTAATTCCTGTCACCGGAAATTTCTCATGGTGAGAACTCGAGTGATTCTGGTCATATTTCGATCTTTATAACGTTGATGAGTATGGAATAGAAGGAAATAACCATTTACAATACTCAATCTCAATTGAAATATAAAATGCCATTTTCTCCATTTTAATCAGTGATTGATATTCCAATCATTAGTCGTTAATCACTTCTATTTGGATTCTGCAACTCATCCCATATTTATGCGGCAAACGAAGATCACTCAAATGGTTTAAAACTTTTCATTGACAATGTATAGCATATGTATATGTAAGCAGTAATATCTACCTTTGCAAAGACAGGGAATCCCCAATCAAACAGAAAAACAAAAATAATAAAAACAAAACCGAAGATCTAAGTTCTAATTACGCTGCGACTTTCTCCCCTTCTGGCGCTTCCTTTAATTTCTTGGCTGTATGTTCATCGAGTTCTGGAGCTTCGCGTTTCAGCACACTTTCTTTCTGTTCTGTGGTGTCCTGCACCTGAACTTTCTGTTCACCCTTTTTCTTTCCATAGTTAGCGGGAAGTTCAGGTCGGATATATGGCTACAAAGATATTTAGCATACGAACTAACAATTGTACGCAATGCTATAACTTACTTGGCATCTCCAGTGGCCATACTGTCGGATTCCTTTCTCGTTAGGGGTTCCATTTAAAGTTTCCTCGCCAATCTCGATTCGATCCTTTTCAAGACGATCCTTCAATTCCATTGTAATTTCCCAGAATTCCTCAAAAGTAGATGCCTTTCCCATACGATTCCGCAGATCGGTATGATGTGGCAGACTTGGATGGAAGATCTTAAATAAGTGCGCTTTGATCGTTCCTGGACGAGTAGGACAGATGTCACGACAGATCTCGAGGTATTCTTTTGCCATTTCCCATGTGCAAGGTGGCATATCAAGTTTAGCGAAAATTGCTGGGTTATACAGGGATCCTTCGGCGCTCATAACACCATCTGCACCTGTGTGATCGATACACCGTTGAATATCGTCATGGTACAAGATATTGCCATTAGCGATCACAGGAATCTTCACGGCTTCCTTCACGGCCTTGATTTTGTCCCAATCCGCTAATCCAGTATGATGACCCTTTTGATCACGCAGACGTCCGTGCACAGTAAGCATCTGAGCACCAGCAGCTTCAATCATCTTTGCGTACTCCACGGTTTTTTCTATCGTTGGAAACACTCGGATCTTGACTGTTACAGGGACAGCGAGTTCCTTATGGAGTAATGAGACCATCGATTTGATCAAATCCCATTCATCTTGCAAGAACGAGCCATAATGACCTCGCTTGGCAATCCCCTGTCAATTGGAAAAGGATCAGTATGTGCCAGAAGACAGAAAAGAAAATTTTGGTACATACTTGTGGACACCCAAGGTTAAGATCGACTGCATCGCAATCATTCTCGACAAGTTTTGCAGCTCGTAAAAGATGATCAGGATCATTGGCACAAAACTAGGAAAACAAAGGTAAGCTATTACCAGGCTACGGAATGAAAACATACTTGCACGATCAAAGGTCGATCTTCTTTGTCTGTAGTCCACAATTCGTCCCTGTATTTACGTCCGTGGGTGGGATCGGAAAACAACCTTGCGTGGTACATAGGCGTAAAGCAGAGTTGCGCTCCATAACGCCTGCTCAAGATTCTCCAGGCTTGTTCAGATTGATCCACCATAGGGGCTACAACTAAACGTGGGCTTCCAAGCACTTTTTCAAAAAACTCATAGCCAGCAAGTTTCTTTGGTGCTTCAACGGGAGTCATGGTGGTCAGGGCAAGGTTCACTTTTCGGAGATGCCGAAGCAGTTGAAAGAACATTTTTTCCCTCGGATTCACAAGGAACCACTGAAGTAACGCCATTGTGACTACTAGTTTCTCGGTTGACTTGCAAATGCATTTTGGCCAAGTTATCGAAAAAGTAAACCAAGTTGGATTCGTAACAAAGAGAGCTGCTATAAACATAAACATTTTCTTAAGGGTCACACTAGGTTCCTCGACTAGAACCATCAGCAGTTCATATAAACTTTGGTAGACGTATATCTGAGTAAGACACTGCTTCTGAGAAATCTCGGCGAAGAAAGTGGCCGTAACTGGTACTATGTATCTGCTTATCATCAGTTCTATTTCTTTGCTCTACAGCCATACGCTTCTTCTGATTTTGCGAAGCTGCATATGGTGGTAAGAAATTGACATGTTTCCTGATTCGAGACCGAAATCCCAGCAAAATCGAGGGATGTGACTGCCGTGGCATAACTTGCAACAACTCACGGATGCTTCGCCGATCGTCATTGAACAAATGGAAAGTACAGAAAGCACCTCTACAGCAGCGATTCCAACTGAAAGCGAAATCCCGCAGAATGAAGTGCAACAAGAAACTGTAGTAATGACAGAAACAGAAAAATCGCAAGATGAAGTGGAAGGTGCAGCTGCTACAGAGGAGGCGCAGGCCACGTTAGAAGCGCTGGAAGCTTTGCCTGACATCATGAATCAGGTTAAAAAGCTTGTTCATCGTGTGAAAAGTCATTAACGATTATTTGCAGCTGAAAGAAGATAACACGCAATATGAGCTACACGTACAACTTATCGAATTATTGCAGCAAGCCGAACTTCCTGACCAACTGGATATGGCGCGGGAGCAGATGCATGAAGTGTACCCGCTACCAGAGAGTAAAAGAACACGAAGCTGATAAAACACGCGACTAAAACTTCAGCTAGAAATGTGGCTTGATTGGATCAAGGATGCGATGAAAGAAGCAGATACGGTCGAAGGCGAAGAAAAGTTACGGCAGCTCTATAACAAGGCGGATAGTGATTATCTATGTAATTCATGACCTGATTCATTAGAGTCAGCTTTTTACGATTTTATATTGTAGCGGTTGATATCTGGAAATCATACGTGGATTTCATCCTTCAAAAATTCCATACGCAGTTCGGTGACGCTGATAATGGGATGAAAGACGAATCTGCGGCAGAAACCTTAATTGAAACTACGCGAGAGGATCTTATGAAAGCTGTGCGAGCTACAAATTACCACATCGCAAGAGTACGTAGAATCACGATAGCAGCATGATGTCAACTCAGTTTCTTTGCATGGTAGAGCCATGAAATTTGGAACGCTTATGCAGATTTCGAGAAGGAAGTTTTGGAGGTAAACTGTTCTTCTACTGAAGTAAAATGGAACTTACATGTTTGACATCTTCCATTTTTGAAGCGTTTCCGGAAGTGAGTTGGATTTTTTTTCTCGCTGGTCTATGAGCATCCTGAAACCTAATATTCTTGATTTTTTAGTCCAGAGCAAATGGCAAAAGTGAAGCAGTGCTATCTCGATCGTCTGACAACATTACACCTTGGTGAGATTCCGTTTGTCAACCTGCTACGCATTAATCATCCTTTCATCAGCCTGCGAAGATACATTCAGTGCCTACTCGCAATTCATTAGCAGCTGGGATAATAACAACTACGAAGCCAACATGGTGGAAGCTAATAAGCTCTATGCCGAGACAAGGGTTGCAGCAGACGAAAGGGATATCTGTGAGCAACAACTGGTGAGAAACGATAACATACGAATGGATCTAATATTTTACTCCTATTGAATAGAAAGATTCGGGTTATTCCCTGGACACGTTTTACCAATATATTGAGAAGGAAAAATCAGCAACGAAGAAGTCCAGTTTGAATAACGTTCGCAATCTTTATGAAAGGGCCATTCTGCTGTATTGCACAGATGTAGGTCTATGGGATGATTATCTGCTTTTCCTGGTAGGTAGCAATAGGTATACGGATACGCGTGATGGAGCTGACGCACAACCATTAGTATGAATCTGCTCGAGTTCCTGTTTTCCTTGAATCCGTCGCTTTACGCGCGGTTAGAAATTGCCCATGGTCCGGTGTCCTGTGGGCGCATCTAGCCAGAAGACTTGTCGGTTGATTTAGCGCATTTTTCTTGAAGCATTCGATTAACGTCAATTATAGGAGGCGGGACAAAGAGACAGAGAGCAGATCGTTGGTAAGATCCATATTGCTAAGTTATGTTCTAACGTGACGCAGATGCTTTCGATCGCGCTCTTGCGAACAAGACATTGCTGTCTAGTATTGAAGATCTTGTTGCCATTTTAACTGCAAAATGTGATTACGAACGGAGACGTGTTGATTGGGATGAACGTAAGTGAAGATGATTCTGTTGAACACATGTTTGACACGCAGCGAATGTAGCTGATGAGAGCACTGTACTGGATCTGCGAGTTGCATTTGAAGAAGCCTGCGCATATATTTCAGAATGTACGTGAAAGAATATCTTACTGTGCTGTTTGCACTGACAGTTGGCGATAGCATTCCCAGAAACCGGAGACCCATATTACAGGATCGAAAAGTACTACGCATTTGTTGAGGTAAAATTGATGATGATAACTACATTTAGTTTGACATGTTACGTCCTACAGGGAAAACTTTTGGACAACGAAGAAAAAGCAAGAGAGTTATGGGAAGGAATTGTTAAGAAGCATGGTCAGGATTCAGAAGCCTGGTTGCAGTATATCGATTTTGAACGGTGAGAGTTTGGCATGCACATTTCCACATATTGAACCAATAGCAGTTCACTTGGCAATACACGACAGTGTGTCTCATTATTTAAACGTGCATTACCCAAGAAACTGGATTTCCCGGAGCGTATCATGAATGCATGGCTCACAATGGAACATGAGATCGGCTCGATTGAGTCAATTGAAGAAGCCTTCGTTCGCGTAGGCAAAAAGACCAAATCGATGCTGAGACAGTGGCAGGGATGCATAGCATCGCCTTGGATCTGAAAAATTGTTTAATTTGGTTTATGCAGATGGATACTGTGGAGCAGGAAATGGAAGAAGAAAAAAAGAAGCAGAAAGAGATTCAGCAAAAGGTTTGTGACAAGAGTTTGCATCATCGACTGAGAAACGTTTTGTAGGTGAAGAAGGCTGCTCACAGAAAAAACCAAAAGGTGGCAAAGAAAGAGCGATCAGCAAAGGAACGACCAGAAACAGAAACAGCTAAAGCTCAGAAACGTAAAGCTGCGGTTGATCATGATGCAGAAATGTCCAAGAAACCAAGATTGCAGGAAAATGTGACTGACAGCGACGGATTTCGTGTGCCTGCTCCGCGCAACGCAGCTTCTGGCATCAATCGTAAGCGTAGCGCACGATTAGCTTTGCCTAAATCGCAACGGCAACCTGCAGAAAGGGATATCACTGAAACAACCGTGCAGAGTGCACCGTCAAATGAACCTAAGAGCAATGAGGATTTTCGAGCCATGTTACTAGGAAAGAAATAACGCAAACATGTGATTTAGTTTCGACCAGTTCATGAAGCTGCAGAGATCCGCTATTTGAATAAATTTGGTTCAAAGTTTGTATACATCTTTCAAGTCGATCTGGTGGATAAGTAAGCAACATTTGCATGTGCATTTTAGTCTGCCCCTGCGTTTATCTTGGCAGGCTTACTAGATGATTCATGATAACATGAACTGTATCATGATATTCCAGAACAGACCATCTGCACCCAGCCAGCATCAGCCCTAGGACAACATGGCGACATCAAATTTAAGTACAGGGTACGTAACCTATCAAGGAGGTTATCCACAATGTATGGACAATGTGGGATAAATTCACCTTCTAATGAAGTTGGAAAAGAGTGGCGTATGCGCAATCATTGTACAACGTTGTCAGGTGGAATTTACCATGTCCTTCTTCCCGTCTTTGGAAGGAACTGTCAATTGATCTTCGAAAAAAGAAAGTCCAACGTAAAAAATACCAAACGACAGGCTTTCAACATATGATCATTGTTGGCCCGTATTAAGATTTGCAACAAACTTTGCGCCACTTTTCCTTTTTCCATTATTTGGACTCACGGGCCTCTTCTAGCTATGAATGGCAACCGTTTGTTACAAGTGGAAACATATCCACGCAAGAAGGAATTTGAGAAAGCCCTCACTGTCTAATTCTCTAGGATGATGTATGGAGCGTGAAGTAAGACAGGTATTTCTATCATGGATCATTACGCGTCTCTTTTTTTTTCAACCACGATGAACGCTGCAACTTACTTCATGGTACAGTTCGTACCCGAATTGAGTGAATTTCGATGTTAACTAGTTTTGCAGCAGTGGGCTGTACCTGCTTGTTTCTTGTCAAATAAACGATAATAAGAAAAAACGAGGAAGATGGATTCACTCCGAAGGGACGCCGATAGATGAAATTAACAAAAGGAATTATACGTTCCTACGCGCATTTCTCTGTGCGTATGAATTATTTCACATGTGTATTTTTTATGTGTCCGCACATAGCTTTGTAAATGTAAAATTACGTGTATGTATATGTACATATATTGTGTGTATATGTTTATTTAGATGTGCAACCGCTTTATTATGTTGTTTGTTTGTTTGCGTTTGCTGCCGATCAAAAAGACTCGCGTAGCTAGGAGAACAAATAATCTAATCGACTATTATCTTGATTTCTATATTATATGGTCGATATACATGTAATTAATGACTATTGCAAAGAATCTATGTATCCCTTTATTTTTCCTGTCAAAAAGATATGAGATAGTTGCTTGATTATCTAGTGGAGTGACGATAGTAGTCGTGTCGATGACCACATGTCTTTTTTATTTAAAGACTTACATTAGTTCGAACTTTCTGTATGACCTATTAGCCATGATTCTCTTTTTTTCCGCGCATTACAGATTGAAAAGTAGGCTATTGTACTGATCATCGGCAATGACCAGCCTTATCCGGTAAAAAAAGTTTCCAATAAAAAAAGAAATCGGTAAAATGTTCGGTTAAGATTATAGTGCCGTAGTATTTCGCTATGTGTTTATCTATAGATTTGTAAATAATGTAGTTTGAACAAACATGAAGCACTGAGGCACGGCTAATATCCTACATTCTTATCTACAAGCCCCTCTGTCCTTCACTCCATTTTTTTTTCTTGGTACTTCCTTCCTTCCCCCTATAGAAGGCTGTGCTCGGTGTGCGTGTCTATTTTTTCTGTTATCCTGCCGTTATCTGGTCGACTTTTCTTATTTCTTTTATAAACATCAAAATATCTCACGAATACAAAACGACGACGTTGTCTACAAGGTCATTACTGGTTATATCTATTGTTTCTGTGTTTTCTTGTTGAGGAAACATGATGTATAAAAGATATATCAAAACGCGCGTATCTTAGCATGACCATCGATAGATGATATACTTTATCAAAGGACTGCTATCGAAAGATCAACTGATGCATCAAGGTTCTGTGGAAGGTGATATGTCCTACAGATCTGCGCAGCATTACGGCAAGAAATGTCGCCACATGTTTTATGGTGTTGATAGAAGGAAACTATACAGTGATCAGCTGGTATGAACATTTTGTCAGGATCAAGTACCTTGCACATTCATGTAGATCTAGCTATCAACCTTGAAGCATCCGTGTTTGTGGATGCTAGAGTTTCTGTTAGGTACCCTTTGTTTACATCACATATTTAAAAGATAGAATCAAACGCTTTCCAAGTGGCAAAAACCTAAAAAAGAAATAGGACATTCTGAATAACTTACGCTAGAAGCGAAAGATCATTTGAAGGCAAGAAAGGAAAAAAGAAACATTTAGAATGACTGCATCACATTTGGTTCATTCGTTTTGCTGTGAATGGGAATATTATAATAGGATATTGGCGGCGTACAATACAAATGAAAACGTCGAACCTCTTTTTTTCCCAAGCCTATGGATAGAGAAAGAGTTATTTAACGATGACATTGGATTGATTACAGGAGAGCATGCAGAATGGAAAAAGGAAAGGGGGGATGGAAGACCCTTTTGGTGGGTGATAAATCAGATGACAGGTTGGTTTGCCAAAAAGTCTGAACTGAAAAGAATAAAACGCGCGGAGCCGCATAATAAGGGAAATCCTCGGGATAAAGTGAGCAGGTGACTTTAGAGAATGGCTGTCAATTGGGTGGTTCGTGCAGACGGGGTATGTCTTCATCTCCCCCCAACGACAATAGTTTTTTCCCCCTGACAATAAGCGATGCATACGTACCGCAGGAAATATAAAAGCTATGCTTTATGTCTTCCTGCCGTCGGGACGCCCTTTCCTTTCCCACCATCTTTTTTCTTTCCTCAGGATGGCCACGAAGCTCAACTCGTCATCCCACTTTTCAAGTGATCTCACGTTCCCCACGGAGGCGCATATTTCATATTATCATAAGCATTCATCACCATCATTGTCTGATGACAAATCAGAAACTATCGCATCGCGTCCACCACCAGCGAGAACGAAAACAGCACTACAAAAGGCAAAAAGCATATCTCAAAGCCTATTGAAGAAATACTGGTTTTTACTTGGTCTGGGATTTGTAATTTTAATGGCGTGGCATTTTCCGGATGTCGCACGGAAAGGTGGCTATATTCGCGCCGAATGGTCAATTAAATGGGGTAAAGCTGTCTGTCAACCTTTCTATTCCAACCAATTGAGCTCATTCTTCTATTCAGGGGCGGTGATCATCATTTTCTTAATTTCCGGTCTATCTTTGCGGACCCGCATCCTCGCACAAACCATCTTAAGAGTCCGATTGCATTTACTGATTCAGATCATCAATCTTGTGATAATTCCCTTTTTCGTCTTTGGTCTCGTTCTCGTCTTCTTTTATCTACGTATGCCAATGAACTCCTTGCTACTAATAGGTGTTGTCATCGCAGCAAGTACTCCCACAACCGTTTCATCTAATGTAGTGATGACCAAGAACGCTGAAGGCAATGAAGCATCAGGTAAGAAAAATGCGGCACATGAAAAAAAAATTGACATGTTTGTTAGCTCTAATGAATGCAGCACTTGGCAATGTGCTGGGTATTTTCGTCTCTCCTGCTTTGGTATCTACATTTCAATCCCCTCTCCTTGCCGCCACACCCGAAGATGAGAGTGCAAATCAAGCAGGTGGCGTTGTTGATTTTGTCTCCGTACTGAAGCAACTCGGTGCTACGGTTCTTGCTCCTTTGGTGATTGGCCAGATGATACAATGGGTCTTCCCAGATCCAGTCGCAAAAATCAAGGTGAAGTGCAGACTGTCCGACGTGAGCAGCGTCGCACTGTTGATCATGGTGTGGTCTGTATTTTCCGATGCTGTCCATGCAGGCTCGTTTGCGGCGGTCAAAGCCAAGGATATTATCGCAGTTGCAGTTATGAATGCCGGATTTTACATCCTATTTTCTTTTTTCTGCTTAATGGCTGCCTACCTTCCATATCCAGGGAAGCCTCCTCGCTGGATCGAGCGCCTTCGATACTCACGCGAAGACACCGTTGCTGTTATGGTAAAATAGTGGCCAGAAATTGTTTATGAATAACTTCTGTGCTCATAGTATTGCGGTGCTACGAAAACAGTAGCTATGGGAGTACCGTTGATTAATGTCCTTTATCAAAACGGCGATTCAGGCACAATTGGAGTTTTATCAACACCATTGCTTCTTTATCATGTCGAACAACTAATTTTGGGAAACATTGAAGTCGAATTCCTTAAACAATGGGTGCTTCGTGGACGAAAACAAGACGAAGACCCACGATTACACGACGAAGAAAACATATACGGCAGCGACCTCATGACTGAACTACCTCCAGATTTTGGTCCGGCATACCACCATTATCATTGTTGATTCCCATTTTGCATTTTATTCAGTTTGTATTGTAGAGTTTATTGACCTTTACCAAAAGCAATCAATTATTTTTTGTTTTCTATACCTTTCTTTCCACATGTGCTGTAACTTTTTTTTGCGACTTAGAAAAAAAAACAAGGGTTCATTAAAAAGAATTCGGACTCCATACAAAATAAATGGCATGCGGCGTTAATAACCCAATCACCTGGAAATCTCCACCAAAAGGATAAACAGCCACCCTTTAATATTTCTTGGCAACTTCTCAGTGACACTCATTAGTTAAAAGGAAGGTATGAAAATCAACAATACAGCTGGAAAACAAAGACGGAGATGATATTTAAAGCCGATAGTTAGGTACCATTCTTCAGATTACATCCATGGCCATTAAGTTCAATGCTTGGCATCTTTTTTTGGTTTGTTTCGTTTGGCGGAGTAACCCCTACTGGGTACCTTCTACCCATGGCTTCATGATCAAGGGGATGATCGCATACGAAAAGTCTGAACGCTTCTGCAATAGTTTTTCCGTGATGCCCTGACTTATTTTCAATAAAAAACAAATTGTTGCACCTAGAGACCCTCGGAGTTATCAAGTCTTTGGTCAAATGACTTTATTACTTAGAAACGCAAGCTTATGCTCAATTTGCTAGTACTGTGTTACTTGATACGTGTACAATATGTGCTATTAACAGCAGAAAGGCATTATTTATTGCTGTTATATTGTTTATGTGTTGGCAAGATACAGGAGAAAACTATCAATCCAAGGAGGACCATCATCACCCTATTGATGGTGTGGCAACGTGGAAAAGAGTACTTACATTTGATATCCAAGGTAACCTTACCCCAAGGGTAACGGTTATATTGATAGAACCTCATTGCGTCCATTGAATCAACGCATATATATCGGAAGAGAAGCTCTGATTTATCTGCTGAGCCACAGTCCGTATTGCTACTGTGTACGTTTCTATGCATACCCGCTTTATGGCACCGAATATTAAAAAAAAAAAGCAAAAAGAAGAGGATGTTTTGGTTATGAACATCCATCAGGCCATATCTCGAGTAGACCCTGCAATAAGGACACTTATTGGAAACAGATTTTGGATAGCACTTTACACAGGAGCGACTATCAAATCACAATTTGAGACAGGAAGGTGGGCAAGGCCTTGAGCAAGGAGTTGAGCCTGGGATAAAGCTTTAGGATTCCCAACGCTCTTCTCATACAATAGTCCGATGAATG
Organism: Saksenaea vasiformis B4078; assembly: GCA_000697055.1. Lineage (NCBI taxonomy): Eukaryota > Fungi > Mucoromycota > Mucoromycetes > Mucorales > Saksenaeaceae > Saksenaea > Saksenaea vasiformis. The sequence continues at coordinate 149,906 of JNDT01002323.1, read as the reverse complement.
AGTAAGTCCTTCACGCGTCACTTTTGCAGTTTGTTAGGTTAAGAGTATTTCATTAAAATAATCGCAAAAATAGTAATAGTTTGATACGAGGATATTTGCTAAAGAAAAGCAGCCACCATGGAAAGTGTATGTAGGGAAGGCTACTTCTGTTGATATTTGATTAATCAATAAAACTAGACCAACTCATTGTTTATACCTATTCTTAACTTGAGCGTCTACTGTGCGCATTTCTTTTATCCTGTCATGGTGATATATACAGTAATAGAGCATATATATCACCATGAGCTTTAGTATATTCCACTTAGTACTAGCTACTCCAATAAAGACGCTTACCACATATCTGGACTCAATATAATCGTTTTGTGTACTTTGGCTGCCAACCATATAGTGTGGGCCTTCACAGATGGGAGACGTTGAACCGAATAACAAATAAATTGCTAGGGATTCTTGGCGCTGAAAAAATCCAGATAAGATTGTTTCGTGGACTAGCACACACTGAACCCACCGTTTGGGATATGTCAACTTTCAACACCCATACCGTTTGATGTACTCCAGCGTCAATGAATTGTGTTATATATCCCATCGATTACTGGGATACAAATGGGTTCCTCTATAACCGCTTGATTTTGAAGGAGGTGATGAGTCATTTATACGTCTGCAGCCATTACGAATTAAAATGTATCTTTGATAATTCACTGTACGTAATTTTGATTGTTTAACTCGATCAGTGGTTCCCTAACCGATATGGATAACTTAATTACTGTTTGAGGGTGTCAAACTCACATATAATAATTTTATGCATACAGAGGTTTCGTACAGAATTCTGCAAAACGATATCATCCCTTTGCGCCAGAGCTGTGCTATGAATTAAATATCGATGTTAAATTGAAGTAGTTTCCTTACTCAGTCATCAGCAGCGTTGGACGTAGATTGTACTATTAGCTTTCTCAAAACTTAACCCCGCTGTTAGTCATAGTTTTACACTTTCACTACTAGCAGCTTTGCATTCGTGGACGAGCCACGGGAAGAGTAGTAGAGGATAACCGTATAAATTCCTAAATTGGTCCAGTATCCTCATCCGCCTAGTTCGGAACGACACGGTAAAAGTACATCTGCGGAAGCCTGTCTCGTGCATCAAAGATCGATACCTCTATGTTATGAAAGTGCCACGGTTTTTTTCGGTCAGGATTTATGCGCCTGTCTCGCGCTGTTCCATAGGCAGTTAGTTTACGTAAGCTTCATTTAATTCTGATTAGGCATGATTCATTGTGTGCTTCTTTCCCCTAGATTCGCGACCCTTTGATAGCTTGTTCCCTGCAATCGGACGGTTAAGACCAGGTGCGGTAATGAGACCGTGCTAATTACCATATTTCGTCATATTCCTGAAAGGCAGATGAGGATTATTATGTATGTCCTTGTCGATGGACATACTTTGCAGTTGTACCGTGCTTCCGTCGACAAAAGGGGTTGGACATGGAGCACACGTTTACTTAAACCTTTACAATAATATCTTGTTTGCCATTAACAGTTCTTGCTATAGTTGTGAAGATACCGTTTCTTGACACATAATAGACCACAACTTTCAAGGATCTAGTTCAAGGCTGACTACATCCAAACTTATTCTGGTTGTCTGCTGTACTTCGTCCATCTTTCGAGCATTCCACGAACTGATCTCGTTTCTTCTGTCTTTTTTTTAATATTCCTCATATTCGCTTTAATAATCTCTACGTGCTTCGATTATCCTTCCTGGAATGGCTGTATTGTTCCAGAAGCTCCGGCTTCGATCAACTCTCAATCCTTATCCGGACTTCAAGTGGAAAATCATAGCCTTTGTACATTTGATTTCTGTTTATTCAATAAGAAAAGATAACCTGGCCATATTCTTTTATTCCGCAGGTTACTGGTTTCTCCTAGCTGGAAGAAACAAACGAATCATAGTTGTAGCAATTTTTAGCTATTCTTAATAGCCGCGAGTCAAATTGGAACGCGTACGGTTCGGAAGGGTTAATTAAGGAGAAAGATTTTCCTGTAAACATTGGCTCGCTGGCAAACTTTAGAGCTTGTTTGCACATACGTCAGAACACGGCGATTTTTGTGCATCACGAAAAGTCAATTAGTGATGAACCGCTTTCCATGAGTAAAAAAGCGCCCTACCAGAAACTGACATAATATCGGTTCCTGGTTAACTGGTCTTATTGAAAGAAAGGTGTCCCACTAGTAACCCGCTTTCCCATGGAGTAATAGCAAGAATAAGTTATTGTTTGTTATATACGTAGTATATAGCTTTCTTGGTGATGAGAATAAGGTATCCGCTACGTCTGTTAACGCCTGGCTATACCAGTCTTTCAAGTCGTACTTAGCCGACACTTCCTTATTGTCCTCATTGGTTACTGAGATGTTAGCTGCCTAGAATATCGAAATGGTGAAGCTCGTGAGACTCAGTACACAGTTTTCTTCTTGTGAAAAAGAACGAGGAACTAGATTTACTAAAAGTTCCTCTAGATAACTAAATTCAGCGGAGTGGTGTGTGATGCACGTATTAGGAGCTGTTCTGTAGCATTAAGTTGTTTGGACACAACGGTTAAAACTGTATAGTTTCTAATGTTCGTGTGGACCTTCACTTCGAACCGTGGTCCGTAATAATTTACTTAAGCCCTAGCATAACGCTATGTTGCTTAAGTGGTATCTGACGTAGAGACTTAAAGTGTTTTTATTCTCTGTTGATATGTATTGGATAGGTAAACGTTGAAAAAGTATAAAATTAATGCCGAATTGCAAAATAAATTGAAGCTAAGACACTCCATTGTCACTTTTCCAATAAGTTTGTTCTTGCTGCAGACCATGCCCGCACTATCTCATTGTCTTTGTAAATGCCGATAAAGATATCCAAGAGTACTCATATAATAGATATCAGCTTGCTGCCGCCTTGCCTTTGTAGTCAAAGTCAAGCATGCGGTTGTTGAAGGTGACAAGGTTTGGATAGAACGCCTGGTTCAACGCTAACCATTTCACTGACATACCTTAGAGCGCGCATAGCTACCTCCAACTTTTCAATGTCGTTAACTCATGCAGGTCGTTTTCACGAGCAGTTGGCATTTATTCAAATTCCAGGTGAAAAGAATTTGTCTGCTGCGTTGGCGTCTATCAGCAGTCTTCCACACCCCCGTACATGCTTCAGTGATATTAGTTGCCTTTATCTGAGGGGGTACACATGCCTCAGAGGGCCACTGACGGTTTCTTTCGTTACTTAAATTCACTTAAAAACAAAATTTACTGTCGTTCCGTCTATTCTCACATATAAGCAAGAGCTATGATACCAGGCCATTCAAAAATATGCCAGCAGGATGCTTACAACGGTGCAGTGATTGGACATCTCCTGGGAAGGATGTATTATTTGGGCAGTCAATCCGATACATTTGCCATGCATCGCATGCCTATGCAGGAAAAGCAGTTATCACGGGTTTCGCGCATGAAGAGATCAGCGAGGCTATCCAAAATCACGTTAGCTTCGGCCTATCTAACAGACAAGCAGCTAAGATTGTGGATGCCTAATTATCGTACCAAGTACTGGACGCGTGAGGATGTGCGTAAAGAAATACTTAGCTGAAGTTCTAGGGAACCGATAGAAGTATCTGGGTAGCCTGGTACTTGCGGATGTTCCTTTCTATTTGTTTCTCGGACCTGCATAATACGTGGCGAAACTTGTAGGTACCCGAAGAACTCCACGAACTTTAATTTACTGGGTCTCACATCGTCGTGGTGGTCCACAGGGACCGGTTTGAGGGCCTCTCCTGCACTGCTCTTGCATCATCGGGAGATTCCGTACGTTCAAGGAAATTACTTCAAAACGATATCCAAACAATGAATTAAGTCAACAGTTTCATAATTTGGGTCTTATTTAGATTATTCTCACACATTTTACTTCTGAACAGAAACCAAATGCGGAAGCTGAAGATGATGTACTCCTCCTTCAATGTCTCCCTCTAGTTCGATATGGATCATACTCTTAACGCAGTCAACGCATCTATGTGCTGCGCCGATATCCACAAATATTTTCGCTAATTGCCTTGACGACATTATTCATCACATGGGAGGATGGTCGTGTCTCATCGGAACGTCCGAAAGTTTAGTAAGTGCTGTGTGTTCGCACATCACACGTCATTTTTTTTCAAACGATCCCTTCTAAATAAAATGAGTGCGTCCTCTTTGAAAGCGTTTATGCTATCGTACAGCGGCGATCATTTCAATCAATCATATTTCTTAGAACATCGGCGGCCGCTCAAACGTTGCATATTTGTTCGTCAACTTTTGATTCGGAAAACAATCTCATATCTACAGAACTTCTGGACATCCGCCATTCTAGTTTCAGTAACAGCTTTCTGTTATAAGAGAAAACACAATCCAGCGTGTTCATCAGCGCTGTGTAGCTATCAGCAACGAAGAAGCCGTCTGTGTCACATGTTTGCGTCCCTCTTTCAGAATATATTTACGACGTTTCTCTTCATCACTGTCAAGAGGCTTTATTGGGAGACTCATTGTACTTCTTCATCCATCTCCGTGCTAATCAAATACGGATATCAAGCTGGTTTCGCTGCAGTGTTCGATCTTCAGCTTGAAAAACCTGACTTTATTCCCAGCAGTGTAGCGAATATCTGTGCGCCTTCCGTCACTTCTCGCATACGAGGAACTCACTCTCTTTGCAAATCTAATTGCATTGCACCTTTTTAGAAGTTCTCGTAACACTGTATTCTACAAGTATGTATCTCAAAATAATCGCATGTGGAGTTTGAATAAATGTCCATGGCAACAATAAGATCAGTTCACTCCCGCTATCAATGGCCGCATTAAGGAGATTGAGTATGAATTACGAAATTCTAGAAGCATGATCCCGACTTCTCGTGAGATCGTGGCATACATGTCCGCCCGATCGGCACACATAGATAATTGCATCCCGTAAAATAACATTCGGTGCTGAATCTATCGATATCCAGTAATGCCTATCTTATGCGTCACTGGAGTTGCGTTTTACGTTTCAGATCGATTTATGCACGTCTTTAAAGTAACGGTCTGTTACAATACAAATTCATCCTATTCGAAGGGGCTAAGTGGCTGGGCTAAGTGGCTGGGCTAAGTGGCTGTCTATTCCTTGCACACTAACGAATTCTAGAGAAAATCAAACAGTTCTCTTTTTTTGGGTGTAGCAATTCAGCGTCTTGTCATCTAACTTGCGCCATCATTGCTATTCCGAGACCTAGAATTGCCAGAAGGGTTTCTACTGCTTAATTTGGATGCTGAGCATGTACTTGCGCTTCTCCGAGATTGATTGCAGCAAGCGGGGTTAGAGACGTTGACAGATGATCGATTTTTGTAAAAATTTGAGTTTCGACGTCCAGTGGCGAAAAGGATTATTCTATTTTTAATCTACATACTTGTCAGCTTGTTCTCTGAGGATAATCATTTGTTTATATATCGGTTTTCTTGCAGCTTACTAATCGTGATGGGTTTTATTGCCATGACGATATGATGTCTGAGAGTATCAGTTGATGAGGCCGGATTGCGAATATGCAAGTGTTTTGATTGGTCGATCGAATCCGATCAGAGGAGATCAACTTAGTTACTGATGGAAATTGAACCGCCGACAGAGACATTGCTGAGAGAAGAATTCACGATAATGCAACCATCAAGACAACGTGTATGATCATAGTATGTAGCACAGGACTTAAAGAGTTGTCATCTGGGAAAATAAAAAACATCAAACCTTCTTATAGAGATTTGACGCTGGATTAGGATGTAAACACGGATAAATAATTCTCCTCTGGAAGCTGGATAAATGCGTGGGTTTTCCGCTGATTCCTTCTCATGTCATTTCTTTCTCGTACCGGTCAACTTTGCTCGCATTTTTCACCTTCCCATTTTCATCGTTCATTTTCATCAAACATGTCTGAACAAGCAACGTTCGCTGCTGGATGCTTCTGGTAAGCAGTTAAGAATGACTCGTTTGGACGCATTCTCAAATATTTCTTCGTTGAAGGGGTGTCGAACATATTTACAACAAGCACTTCAAAAAAGATGGAATCAAGACAATAGTTGGCTATACAGGTGGTGAAAAAGAAAACCCTAACTACAAAGAGGTAGATACACAAATATAAGCTTAAGGATAAGAGATTAAGCAAAGGGTAGGTGTGTACGGGCTCAACAAACCACGCCGAAGCATTACAAATCACGTTTGATCCGAAGCGTGTTTCCTATGAAACATTAGTCGAATTCTTCTATAAAATGCATGGTAATACGATCCGCGCCACCAACAATTATATATGCTTAATGCGTGGCACCTCTAGATCCAACGACGGAAAACTATCAAGGCCCAGACGTTGGCACACAGTACCGATCAGCTATATTTTACCATTCTCCTGAACAAAAAGAGATCGCGGAAAAAGTCACACGCGAAGTACAGGATAAGCATTACCGAGGAAAACCAATCGTAACCAAGATCGTACCCGCAGCCACATTTTACGACGCAGAAACGTACCATCAGGTATGCGTATAGTTTTTGTTTATATCGACATTAACAGGGTTACAGTTATACTTGGAGAAAAATCCAGAAGGTTATGAGGTAAGCAACATCGTTGTTTTACTTAATTTGACCAACAGGCTAATTTACGTGATTCTAGTGTCCCACACATTTTCTGAGATGGTAAATACATCTTGACCTGTAAATGATATTGTAAAAATGCATGATATATATATACACACACACACACACATAGCAGTAGCACTTTATTGTTCAAATGAATAAAGATAATGTAAAACTCTTTCTCCTCTTTGCTTGGTAAGGAGTGCTGGTTTTCCTTCACGTGTATTTCGCAGATGCCACCTGACGGTAATACTCCTATCCCGAATCTTCGGCCGTGCTTTGTATGCCATAGACACACTCTCCATGGAACGAACAGTTTGCTGGTCGTCAGTACGCCTAGCATGCAACGCTGGTATCTAATAGCCACATCCATCCAGATCAATCATGACCCGCTGGATGCAAGCGAGATAAGAATAGAAGAAAGAATAAGCGAAGTCAAATACGTGTGAGAATCGTAACTGTGCCATCCCCTCTGATGTACAACGTGCAAAGCGTCCTTCCCATCAATTACAAGTGCCGTATAATCTAGAGAACCGATAGGTACACTGCGCCAAGGATCTCATTTGTACCACTTGGATCTTTTGTCCCCCTTCCCCCTTTCTTTTTTATTTCCCCAATGACCTCCATTTGGCGGCAATCACGATGACAAGCGATTGCATCTCCTCTATGGCACTAGATCTCCCTTGAATCATTAAGTTATTGCGTAGCTGTGATCAGCATCGTTGTACAATGTTCACGTAAAAGATGTGTCTCATCGGATGAACGCATGTCTGTGCGTCAATCTGATCGTGTCAAAATAAAAGTAATATTTTCTGTTAGGGAAGAATAACATAATGTAGTGGGAGCTAAGCAACCTATATATTAAGTCCGATGTTGAACTATACCACAAACACAAGAAGGAATAATAATAACGCGAGAAGGATCTATGGTCTGTTATTTGCACCACGAGGAGACTGGTGAAGCCACATCGAATCATCGGATTTTTGTCGTTTGATGCCACCTGTAACAGATGATTCGGCTGAATGTCGAGCAGGAGGCATATAATCTACCGATGTCTCCCATTCTTTGATTTCTCCTGGTTGGCGTTCACTGACAGGGTCAAGGCCATGGTGATGTGCATGCCGCAGGGGTTCATCTGTCATTGTTTCGCCCTGTGGACCTTTGGAGCGAGATACGCGGTTCATGATGTTGCTGTTGTTAGGCGTTGAAACCAATGTGGCTGTAGATGGGGTAGAGGAAGCAATGGAGTTGTGATGGTGGATTGCGGTATCTGGTGGCGGAGGAAGCGGTCCTAGTTGGAAAGAGTTGGCGTTGGAGTACTGGGGCTGGCTCATCGGAATAGAGACTGACTTTGTATATTGTAAATAGTCGCTGGATGCCTGAGAAGGTTGGGCGATCAATGGCGGGGGTGAAGTTGGGTAACCATCCAATGTTTTGCCAGCTGAGAGGAAGTCATGCGAAGGATTTTGGATGCTGTTATTTGCGGCCGCTTGGTTAGGTTTGGGATGGAAAATAAGGATCACAATAAACCAGGTAATGACAGAGCACATGTTAACTATAGGAAAGGAACGGTGGCACCTGCTTAGCCTCGTTCACGATACAAAATTTCCACTTACTGTTGCAAATCAAGAAGTCGGCTGAAAATTTATGGACGTTCAACGTCTTTTTTCCTGTCAAGCCATCAGCGCTAAGAACAATAAATGCCATGGCGTCAATGAACAAGACAACGGCCAAGATAAGGTTCAGTTCCTGGAAATAACGGATCTTGTGTGTAATCGAGCGCGCGTTGTTTGAATCGCGGGAATTATTAAGTAACTTTTGGAAACGGAAATGCGAAACAACACCGAGAACGGAAACAAACAAAAGTTCTGGAAAAAAGAAAACTGTGAGGATCCCAAAGGGAAATAATACTACGGAATTTACCAATGCCGTAGGCCAATTCGGGCATAATTTCCTTGTACGTAGGGTCATAGATGTCTCGGGAAAAGTTGTACTGGAGCACAGGGAAAATGATGATACTGACAAATGTCCTGTTATCCAGGTTAGTTAAATTTTCTTCAATGCACCTTCAATGGATCCTACCAGATAATGTAGAACATGAATTCCTTACTACTCATGAAGCTGGCTTTAGCCACTGAGTTTGCAAGGTAATTCCAGAAACACTGGAGAAGGAGAAGTGTTCCACTATACAGGAGCCGAGAAAATGTGTGGTGAGTCATCAGATATAGGATAAGGTTCGGGCTGCTTACGTTTGCAATGAAAAACCAATGCACAAGCTGTAGTCTTTTCAGGATTATAAAACATGAGCTGCGGGATCAGGTTGCATGTAGATCCTACCTGTAGGAATGACAAGACTTTGATCGGCCTTTGTCCACATCATCTCGGGCTTTGTGAAGATGTGGCCAAAAATATTGGCGAAGCCTTCTTCGTATTTAATTTTGCATGATGTTACGTCTAGTAGAAGAAATAGGTCAAATGACGAGCGAATAAACATGAACACCGTACCATAAAATAACTGAAACGGTAACATAAATAGTACCAGTAATGTTACGATACTTTTTAACTCGCCCTGCTTGAATCGACTCGGGTGCAAGCATTGAAATCGATCCAGTACCCAAACACGATAAATATACCATGCAAATAGGTAACTCAGCGATACCATGCGCTCTGTCGATAGATCGATAAGCTCATTGTCAGGCTTCTTCTTCGGTCATGGACTTACGCAAGAAACTGAAATCGCTGAGATGGGTCATGATTAGAACGATGTACAAACAGAAAAAGGATTAATAGAGAAGGAAAGCGAACGAGGCTATATGTGATGAAGGTAGAGTAGAAAGGAGATGAAAAAGCAAAGAGTGAAGGGGAGAGGAGTAAAGAGGAGAAAAAATGACCAATGCATTAGGGAGTTATACCAGGATGACTACCTTATTTAGCTCCACGAAGGAGAGGAGGAAGTTCACAGTAAACATCAAATCGTAAAAAAAAAAAAAAGAGAGTTACCATGACAAAGTCTTTTCGCACCAGCATTCCTGCTGCGAGTTTTTGGAGGGGCGAGATGTAGGCTTAAATCACTTGCTTCCTGCTTTGAAAAATGTACGAAACTTTCGGGTCTATCTCTCCTTTCATCTCGTGCCCATACATGGACGACATCCATCTTCTTAGGAGGATTTTTTTTTTACTCAACATTCTCTTTTACACATATAATAATCCACTCTTTTTTTGTGGCTCAATGATCGACCTTCTGGATAACGCTGACATAAACGTTGGAAAAAATTGCGGATAAATGGTATAACGTCCCCCCGCTATTGATGTTTTTCATTCAAGTTCTAGAATTAACGACATCGAGTCTAATTGTTTCTGATGAGAAAGGCGGAAAGATTGATGGCTGCACAATATGAAACGAATCGGAAGAACTTATGGTAACTGCTTTCTCGATACCTTAGCTGCGAATGATCTGTACTTGAAGGTGACGTGCAAGGAGACTTGAACATAAAAAAAAAAGGGGGGGCAAGGTTTGCAGTTATCAGAGAGAAAGTTGTAGACTAGCATTACCTCTGAGGAGGGAAACAGACTGTTACAACGTTATTTGTTTTCAATAAAAAGTTAATTATTGCCCTTGAAGGGGACATCACTTAGTGCTTCATTGATCTCTTTACTTTGTACTTGACGCATCCCCGACTTCTGGTTTTTTCTTGTTTTTCTACTTTTGCTTATTTGCATCTTTTTCTTTTTTGTTCGATCGTCTTTTTTTATTGTTTTTGATTGCTGAACGCTATAGTTTAATTCCACCCCTTTTTCCTTTTTTTTTCGCGCAGTAATGTACCAGTTATTTCAGGGACAAAAGCACACGTTGGCCCCGAAAAAAAAACACAAAAAGAGAAGACAGAGTGAAAGAAAGAGACAGAAAAAAATATTCACCAGGGAGAAAAATGACATCTTACATACACGTGATGAAAACGATGGTTCTAGCTATGTGTTCGTAGCAATATGACGTTTGTTTAGTAAGCATCATCAAATTGACCTCTAACAAATGGGCATAATGATTGTTGTCAATGGTTACCCGTCACTACCATAAGTACAGCGTTGTCACCCCCTTGAAACAGTGAGACCACGATGATATTTTTAGGGTCTCTCTCCTTCTTTGGAGGAGAGACGGGCATTTAGATCGACAGCCATACATCTGCCATCGTTTCACCATACACTGCGTCAGAACCTGATATTTTCACTCGACCGTAGAACACTTTATTTTTCCCTTTCCTGGAGATATTATCTCGGTTTAGACAACAGCATCCGTATGGTTGTCATCTTTGATCAACGCTTTCCGTGTAGCATGTCTAATGACTCAAACCGTCGGAAGTCGATTTTGGTATCAACCTATTTTTCTCTTGTTTCATTATGGTTTAGGTTCAGATCTTCGGAAGAATGACACAAACGGAAGTAACGAAAGGTCGATGTGAAATCTTACAGAAGAATGTTCTTCATTTCCAAGGATGACCGGGCACCATTAAACTGTACTTGGGTTGGTGTTTGGTGTTACATGGATCGTCAGTTGGTCAACTGTTTGCTGTGTGAGAAAAGCTAAAAATGGTTGGAAGGTGTGGAGAATCATCTTATCCATTGGACACTGATGCTTTCCTTCTTTTCTTTCCCTCCTTTTCTTACTCTTTTCTCTTTCTTTCTTTTGTTTTTCTTTTCCTTTCTCCTCTCTCTTACACACCCTTGAAAAAATGGATATTGCCGAACTTCTCCTGCATTCCGATTCTGCCCTTCATAAACCAAAACGTCATTGCTGTAGTTGGCCCGGTTGTCAAAAAGCATTCAGTAATGTTTCTATCTTTCTTTTTTCGGTGCTTGTTAGTTAACTTCTCTGATATTTTTAGGCCGACCGTCCGATACTGCAAGACATTATCGCATTCATACGAACGATCGGTGAGTCAGTGCCACACCTAAACCTTGTACAAATCAGCCGCTGACTGTTTCCTTTTGTTAGTCCTTTTCAATGCCATATCCCGACATGTGGAAAACGGTTTATCCAGGTAAGAATTAGCCGGCCCGAGTTTTATTTTTGTCTTTGTCATACAACTCTTGTCTTGCCACATTAGAGATCCGCCCTGACAGTTCATTTACGGACCCATTCGGGGGAACGACCTCACATCTGTGAATTTGACGGATGTCAAAAGAGTTTCAGCGACAGCAGTTCTCTGGCCCGTCATAGGTTTGTGTTTTCATCTAACGCTCACGGTAGCTTAACCTATCAAAATTCGTAGGCGATTACACACCGGAAACCGCCCTTACAAATGTCACCATCCTAATTGTACAAAAAGGTATCCCGATCTCCATTTTTTCTTCTTCTATATTGATACGGAACTAATCCATTAGCTAATTAGCTATACAAAAAAAGCCTTCCTTACGCGCCATCGTCGAAAATGCCATGAAAACAAATCTCACCAACAACACATTAAGCCACATGAAGAACCATGTTTTTTCCCTTCACCACCTCCTAGCTTATGTGGTGGAGATGAAGCGATTTCGTTACAAAGTGGTTTATCTTCCGATCAAGAAAGCATAGATTGCTCTACTCGAAGTCTTACACCGCCGTAGTTACTCGTCCGATCTGTCATTATGATTACGTCTTTTTTTTTCCTTTTTCTTCTTTGTATTCCTTCCTTTTTTTGTGTCTCCTTCCCATGCATCAGCCCGACCAGATCAATAGCCTGTGAAACACTTCTATTATTTTTTTCATGCTATGAGACAAACACAAACACACACGCACACGCACACGCACCTACCCCCTCCTTTTTCCCTTATCTTTTTTTTTCTGTGTACATTTTTATTCCTTTTTTAGTCTGTGTGTGCTGGACACAATGTTACAGAGCATAAATACATGGCTTTATACTGCGCGGTATTATCCATGCTTTGCAGTAACAACGAAGAACGGTAGTGATACTGGAACTCCGCTGATTCGATCATCGGGAGGTTAGCATCGTCGAGATCGTCCACCAAATGACCCAGGTGTTCTTTGTTGTGCTACGCAACGTGGTTAAAGTTACCAACCCCATGAAGGAACCTTCTCAAGCGAAGGTTTCTGGAGCGCTCGTGTCATCATCCCGTGGGGCTGGTTCACTGTTATAGCACATGCAAAGAGCAGCCACATCCGCTTTTCCCAACGGCTGACATTGAACTCTGTGACCATCTCAACTGCTTGTGATCAGTTGACGAAACAAATCAGTCAATCCGCGGAGGTTCGCGATTTGCCCACATGGTATTGAATAAAAAAGAACTGGCGCACTTATCCGAAAACCTCGGCGCTATGTGATTAACGTTGGCGTACTTTATAATGATTGTCACTTTTCTTTATTGGTAATTCTGTGCAAGGCCACGGGAGAAATCAGGCAATGATTTTTTTTCGAGAGCTAGTACAAGAAATTTGGCCAAACAATGTGATATCACCATGTCTCGATCGTCATAACACTGCCAAAAATCCTTTAACGCAGTACTTGCATAGAAACTAGCCGGAACCGCGGGAAAAGAAAAGAACAAGAATGCGGAACGATCCATTCGAAACCGTACAACCTGACATTTACCAGCTCCATGAACCCGTTATTAGTGTTTGACAGTAGTAATATTAATGATAAAATAAGGAAAGAAGATGCTACAGGTCCTTCTTGTGCTTATGCATCTTAGATGATCTCGATAGCCTAGTTATTATGTCATAAACATGTCACGTCTCTATCAAAGACATGTAACCACCGATCTTGCAAAGGCAGAGCGTAGCCGACCATTAAGTTATATTCGGTGGCGCGCCATCTCCATGTGCTACCATGCACCGAGAATGCAGCGCTTCATACTGGTCTGGGATAGCAAACAGTCAATTTGTTCTGGATTTTGGTAGCAGAAATCCAAATTTTATTGTTTAGCACGACTATCGTTTTTAGTAATATGCAATATATGGAAATACAATAATCCCCGACACCCTTGTTTTTGGTAAGTATGTGATAGGTATCAAAGCCTGATGTCCAACAACAGAAATTTTGGCTAAGTTTCGTATAAAAGCAATAGCGTGAGACTTTAAACGAGCGCCAATCACACAAACGCCGATTCCAGAAAATCGTTTTAAACAGGCACTTATACAATTCAGTACCGGGCTATCTTCTAATATGTTTAGGTCAACAAGAACACAGACAGTGGCTCGCGTAACGTCTGTTGCTGATCCTGATAAAAACACACACACACACTCGCACATATGCATACATACGCAGACGCACACAGACACATGTATTCGCACACTGTTGCAACACCCTGTTATTGTCCCTTTTATTAGTACTTGCCGGTTTCAGTTTCATCGTACGCATGGAAACACATGCCAGAATAAGCACCTCACTAAACCGCTTCATTGGCACATCAGATAGAAAGAATGGCAGGCCTTCCCTCTTTTTTTTTAATAATTATCCTGGACGTCCTGTAGGATACTTCTTCCAAGAAACATAAAAAAAGATATATTAAAGCAAGGTACTCTCCGTACAAGAGCAATACAATATCTATGGATGTAGTTGTCTATAAGGTTGCTAAATGGGCTTTGAGCTTTTCCAAAGCACGGTATCTGTGCGAGATTGTATTTTTCACATCCTTGTCCAATTCGGCATACCTAAAAAAGCCAGCGCATTAGCATTTGATTCTCTCCGCATCCATGGGACATACGTTTGATCAAATCCATCCGGTTGAAACACGGCATCCCATCCAAATGTGGGAGGCCCGCGAGCCTGCACAACTCGACCCTAAAGTATATGTTTGATCAGCAAATCTCGGCATTGGCCCTCCTCGTTTTAATGCACTTACAGGTGTGATACCTTCGAAGATGATGGGCTCGTGGCCAGGCCCTTCGCAGTATGCAAAGGTACATAAAGCATAGGCCGACTTATCGTCAAAACCCACAAGCATTTTGTTCAAACCATCGTGGCCAAGGGACTCCATAAACCATTTACTGGAAAAAAAGAAAGCAAAACATTAAGACAGGGCAGTTCATTTTAACAACTTACATGTAGGGTCCTGGAAGACCATTCATGGCATTGAAACACAAGCATGTGTCCTCAGTGATACAAGGACCATTCAACTGCAGAGCAATAAATAGTATAGTTAGTTCTATGTTCCTTGGAAATGATCCAGAACTTTACTGTCTCGGCAGCCAGCTTGCATTTTTGTTTTGCAATATCTTGTGATGTTCCCTGGAGTTCAGGTACTAACCTCAAAAACATAAGTTGTCTGCGTTCGTGGGTTTCTGCCAACCCTACTTACAGTCGACCTTGTGCGATTCAACATCGATGGTGCCTTTCAAGATCTGCTGCACCTCGGCAAGCTTGTTCTTGTTGCCAGTGACAAAGACTATTACCACACCAATGAAAAATGTTAATTGACTACCGCATTGAACGTGAGTATATCACTTGCCTAGTTTTCGTAATGAGGACATGAATGTGCTGCGAGATCGTTATCTTCTCGGGTTCCGCAGCACGTCAATTTTTGTTTTTGAACACACCTAATCTCCGCTTGTTGGAGCGCTCGCTGATGGCTTTCATTTTCAGAGAGTCACACAAACTGGGTTGCCACACGATACGTTGATGTTTAGCTACAGAGGTAGCATTTCTCAATCAACCAATGCATGCTAGGCCTGCACCCCTGTTTAGACTATCATAAGTATGATTTAGGCTCGCCTCTATGCAGGACCTACAGCAACAACTTGCTAGATCCGAGATCACAAGCCATACTTGTTATATCATGACAAAAAAAAAGACTTCTTCCTACTCGTTCTCGGAGTAAGAAGTAGAAAACCTCGTCCTATGCTTGAAAAAAGGAAATCTGATAAGAACGGTGGTACACAATATAAGAGAACGCCACTAGGTCCGTATAACACAGCATAAGCATATCTATTTTCGTTTTCATTCTCTTATTTTTTTGATGCTTTTAAGGAGACTTTTTAAGAGGACTTCGTTTGTTGTCTTATTCTAGTGAGTACATTTCTTAACAGTTCCAGTTTCATTTCTAAATCGAAAAACTAAAATAGATGGTAAATACTTAACCCCGTTTGGTCTGGTCCTGTACACTTACGTTACCGATTTCTTGCTTCTCTTCAGCGGATTGGGGATCCGATACCGAAGCTTCTTGTGTTCTTACACAGAGTTTGGCATGTGTATCAATAATATTAGCCAAAGGTGTTATGTATTCCTTTTCCATCCATTCTATCCGTTCTTTATCTCTTATAGTTGTCTGTTGATAGATGTAAATAATAAGAGATTAATCACGAGGTTCTGTTTTCCATTTACCTGATTCTTCTTACTATCTCGAATTAGCAGGTAAAAATAAAAGTTTAGAGTTTGTATCAGGTAGCCGTAGTCGTCCAAGAAGGATGTATTTGATTGTTTCCAGCTTTTGTCGACACGGAATACGAGCGGGAAGAATTTATCAATGACAACCCGGCTGCTAAAGGCGGAAGGAGGCTGTAAAAAGGCTATTAAAGATACCGACCAACGTCCAGCTTCTTACCTTGTTCCCTTCTTGTTCCTTGAACGCTTCATCTATTTTATTCTTGAGTAACCCGACAGCTGCCGCCTTCATCGAAGAAAACGGGCATCGCTGAAGCAGCTCCGTGAACACAACCATGCTTGCTTCGTCATTACATAGATGAATAAAGCGCGACATCAATTGATGAGCCATAAAACGGAAACCAGGTTCAGGTGACATAACAGCTACATTTGATACGATCTAATGCATACGAAGCGATCAGACCTTCCCACGGTTGCTTCTACTAGATACCTGTAATGCCTTCATCAACGTGAACTCCTCTTCCCCTTGCGCAGACATCGGAAGTTCCATAGTTAGGGTGTCTAATGTCACCTCTATTTCTGTGGTGTCTGCCAGGTAGGAAAGTACAAATAAGCCTTTGTCGACTCGTTGCGTGTTCGAGGGACTATAAAGCAATAAATAAATGACCCTTTTCATTTCACCTCACACACGTACTCAACCAATAAGTCCACGATGGGCCCTAAACATTCTCGCCCAATCCATCGTGTGGTTAAAGCCATGGGAAATAGATGATGGCTCTGACGCAATAACCAATGATCAGCAAGATAGCAATCATACAGAGACAGAGCAAGGAGCGAAATGATACTCCTATCAGTAATAGGGTCTTTCTGGTACTCTACGCCAAAGGATTCTTCGTTCTCTTCGTCTGACGACCTTGATTTCCTGCCTAAGAGACCGTTAGACTACTCTCCTTATATATATATATATACATATAATAATACCCTTTATGATGTCATTTCTGAATCGAAGAAGGCTGTCAAATGGCATGCCAAAGGAACAAGCAAGTTTCTGAAAGAGAAGTTTTAACTTAGTTGTCGGTTATCTTTTGTTTCACCTACCAAACATCTATCTACCAGATTTATTATGGCATGTCCTCCATTCATATAGTAATCAGAAAGCGAAGCGGTTCCTTTAGGGTCTAGGCGGGCCTGTACATGACTCTTCCTTTTGTGATACTGTCTCTGGTACATAGTTGACAATTTCATATCCAGTTGAAGGATAACTTCCTGGAAAACTCGTAGAAGAATACGCATGCAAAGATAATTTTGCTTCACCTCAGTGCTGACGGTGTCGGCATCCGACGATTTGCGCTGCCAGAAAAAAATAATCGAAAGCTCGAACAGAGAAAACTTGATCAAGCCTTACCCACAAGTCCGACGGATCACCCTCCTTACTGCGACCAAATTCTACATAATCAAGCACCGTGTGTACCATGCAGTTCACTAGGTCATCCCAGCGATTGGGTGAACGGCTCGAGTCACCCCACGACGATTTTTGCTGGACTACTGTTCCGATAAAGGCCAAATCAAGATTGCACCGGTTTGCAGGATAAATAAAAGCTTCGTAGTTTTTTGGAGAAGGTGTGTTTTCGATAGCTAATACAGGTATTGAGCCATTCAATCATAAATTTTTGTAATATATGGCTTACCCCTTCCAGCAAGCCTAAAAAATTCGACATATTCAATAGCCATACGGACGCAATTTTCTTCATCTGGGTAGAAAGTGTGTGGCGTCAACATACTAATGTGTTCACCGACCATCACATTGCTTTCTTTCCAACTGCAATGATCGCCGATATAGCTAATCAGCGTTGAAGCTAGCTTCCGGACTTCTTTGTCCGTTGTCTCGTCGCCCTGTGCCGTTGACAGTAGGGGTTTGACAAGGTTAATTATCTCCCAGCCGATCCCGTGTATGATATGTTCCTGTTGCGAATCGTGTAAATAATCGTTCTACTCCTTAGATCAAAGTACCCCGGGCTTTATGCCATTATGAAAATCAGTTCCTGAGGTGGAAGCGTCGTTATCTGACAAGACTGTATTCAGAGCTTGTAACAGGCTGTACTGAGAAGCGCCACTAAAATTGTGGGCTTGTTCAAACGCGTTGCTTAGCTGTCCTAGAAAATCTCTATACAGTTTATCAAGGTTTTCATTGGCACGAGTCGTCGTGGTGTTCTGCGTTTGAAAGTGCAACTACATGGACCATGACATCAGGCAAAGATCGTCTCATGGGGGACCTTACGTCTCTTATATTTCGCCCTGATTTCACGATTGCATCCACGTAAGAACTAACTTCTTCGGTTCTATCATTTGTTGAACAGGGTTCTACAACTTGTGGGATCAAGCTCTCGGATGTCATGCGAAATGAAGACGCAACGACGCTCATGTTTGTAATAGTTCACTTGAAGAAAGATCAGTGCACAGTCACCCATCCTTTGACCTTACGCTGATTCCCTTGTGGGACTGTAATCGATAACCTTGGGCGGATGCTGCATCACCCTAAGGAATGAAAATAGTCGATGGCTTTAACATGGCTAATAGTCTTCCTTGTTGCTGCCTGCTTCTAATGTTTGCAATAGCGGGTGCCGATTCTTGATGTGACCATAAGTTGCATTATCTGCATCGCTTTCATGAGCGTCAGTCATGTACTGTATGCACCGGTTCCATATGGACATTCAAGGAAACCAGGTTCAGAATCGTTCACGCACTATCCCTTCTTCGTCACTTATTGTATCTCTTGATGCTGTGGTCAAAAAAGGCTCATAAACCTTTCAGAGCTAACCGCCTATTCACGTCAGCACTTGGGAGACTTATAATTCCTATGGAAGTTCCTTTCTTTCTTAAAGATCGTGGACAATAACTTTTTGCGTAAATTGAGTATACGAAAAATGTTGCATAATGCCGCATTTTATAAGCAGAAAGATTTTTATGCTTGTGAGCTTTCCTTGGATCGCACGTGATGAAAGACGCTGGTGATCTCCTGCGCAGAAAAGAAAAGCGAGGGGCCATGCACCAGTTGCCAGTTTGTGGCAGCCATGATGGACAGATCTGAAGGGAAGAATCGATATCAAACTGAAAAAAAGGAGAAAAAAAGAGCTAACCCGTTCAATTGCATGGATATACGACTGCGTAACTTGTGGATCGATTTTGCTGGGATCCTTAATGAGTATATACATTCTATAGCTTGATTCTACTAGAAAATTACTATATCGAACTTTATTAGGTAAAAAATGAACGTCAGCTCAGCTGTCACTGTCGATAGCGCTCGCACTATTAGCCTCCTGGACAGTCCGTCTTTTCACAGTAATACAGTGACAGATGCTTCGTGAAATACAGTTTAGGTCTTGCAAATAGGATGACAGGATATGTATGTAATGCGTGCGGGAGCCTGTATCGACAGCTGCTCATACGTTGTTGGTGTGTTGTGGAAGTAGCTGACGCGTAGAAGTCTTGGAGGAGTAACTGTGTGGGCCGAATGGTATTCACCGTTTGGCAAGTACCTGATATCCGAGACAATGTATGGTGCATTTCTTTTGTAATCGCCGCAAATTTTACCCAACTTTGACACCTGATAACTTTTCAGAAAATCATTTGATTTACAATCAAGGCTTCAAATATCATTTCCAGCGCTGTTTATAATAATAATCGAAGTGTAGAATATCTCTAATGTGAGTGAAAAAAAAGTTATCAGGGTTTAAAGTGCACTGGTCAAGCCCCATTTTAGCAGGGACCCTCAGAATTTGGCTCCGTGACCATGTCTGTGGATGGCAAATTTTAAAATCCCGACGTTGAAGTGCCCGAGTTTATTGATGAAGAGAGGAAAAGGTTTCTATGGAAAAGCGAGGTACCTCCCAGAGGGCCCCCCAAGACCATATTAGTAAACTTCAAACTGCTAAAAATTTTTTTTTATTTCGTTAGAAACGATTCTACTGAGTAAAATCTATCCATAATACATCCCTTTATCATAACAACTCACTAGAATTGTCGCATATTCATTTTTCACTTACCAGTAGGATCCTAAAGTTTTCGCGCCAAAAATTGCGGAGAGTAGATTTGGCGCACCATATAACAAGCTGAAAGATACGTTGAGACCTCAGATCAACAAAGAAAACGTTTTCAACCAATCCACACCTTTCCAGATGTGCAAATTGCAAGCAGTGTACAGATTCCTCCATTATAAGCTTCAAGGTGAAAGACCTGTGTCAGCGTCAACAAAGGCTGCAGAGGATATCTGGATAACGCCTTCCAAAGAATACAGAGAGAAGGCCATCAGGCAGTGGTCTAGGGAGTATCTTGACTTTGGCTATGTATCAGTTCATCGTCAAGGTGCACATGCAAAACGTGCATCAATTCTTTCGCATGAAGACATCGAAGAGTTGGTCCGTGTATGGATCCGCCAACAAAAAGCTGAGCACAGGAACTTGATTGACATTCTAAAGTATGTTAATGAAACAGCAGTTCCTAAAGTCATAGGCATACCTGGAGAGATCAGCCTCACCACGCTGTGGAGATACATGTTGCAGTGGGGATACAAATACCAAAGAAACAGCAAAGATATCTATTACGATGGACACGAAAGAGATGACGTTATAGCATACCGCCAGGAATGGGCAAATCGTATGGTGGAGTGCAAAAAGAGAATGGAGACGTACGAGGGAGAAGAAGAAGAAGTTGTTGTGGAGCCATTGCTGCAGTCTGGAGAGAAAAAGCTTATCTTGGTTACACATGACGAATCAACATTCTATGCCAATGATGGAAAGCAGATGCTATGGATTGGTGAAGGGGAAAAAATCCTCAGAAACAAGAACCCTGGACTGTCGATAATGGTCAGCGAGTTCCAATGCCCTTGTCATGGAACTATGAGATCCGAATCGAAGATTCCTCGGGCATTCTTTTATGCAGGAATTGGAAGAGAGGGGTACTGAACAAGTGAAGATTTGACAAAGCAGTTGAAAGAGGACGTCATTCCTATATTTGAGAAACTTCACCCGGACTGCCAAGCGATCTTCATCTTTGATCAAAGTAGCAATCATAATGCTTATGCAAACGATGCCCTACTTGTTCAAAGAATGACGAAGTCTAAAAAGCGCTGCGAACCCGACGATAAGTGCCAGTTCCGTGGTGGATATTTCCTATATAATGGCGAAAATGGTACATATACTATCCCACAAAACATGTACCGATACGAAGAAGAAAATATCAAAAAGCGCAAAAGAGGGGTGACAATCGTAACGTCAGAAATTAGACAGGTCCGCTACTTTAAAGTTATTGAGGGCATTCTACGAGAGCGGGGTCTTTGGCTTCAAAAAGATCCTTATAGGCCAGGAAACGTCTGGCGAACGGATTGTAAAGGAGAAGAAGTAGGTGACAGCAAATGCTGTGCAAAACATCTTCTGGGGGCCCAACCTGACTTTCGAGCACAGCGAACAGCATTACATGAAGTAGTCGAGAAAGCAGGACACATTTTTGAGCTTTACCCAAAGTTTCATTGTGAGTGTAACTGGATTGAAAGGTACTGGGGAGCAGCAAAGCGAGAGGCACGAGTAAAATGCGATTACAGTTTTCAGTCGTTGAAAGAAAACCTGCCCAAGTTTCTTGATACTATATCATCATCAAATGCGACACCAACGCTAATAAGACGATTTTCGAAAAGATCATGGCGATACATAGAAGCGTATGCACTGAAGATGGATGCATTTGAGGCAGAAAAAGAAGTTGAAAAATTTTCAAGCCGAAAATACAAAAGCCATAGACGCGTTGGTATCCATGACTGAGTCTAGATTACCAAATGGGGAAAATTGAAACAATTTAAGGTTTGCGGCGATTACAAAGGAAATGCACCATACTCGAATGATTGAATCTGTTCATCAGTGAATATAGCAAGAAATGTATACTTTGTTCCTTCTCGGGTATGCTAAGGGTCTCGGTGATCCCAGATATTGTATGCCGTCTACAATCATCATATGGCTGCAGCCCTCCAATTTTTTCGGTAAGCACAATAAAAATAGCGAAAATCATGGCATTTACCTTGTGACTATGATGGATAGCCTTTCCTTCAACAAAGTCCTTGGTTAAGCGTTTGCGCTTCGTAAGAATCTAGCATAATCCAGTGGATCGTTGCGCCTTCCAATGCCGGTACTGCAACATTCCGCTGCCTTTGCTGCTCGCGAACAAAATATATTGAAACACCGGCACATTTTACCACAGATGGTGGTATGGCGGATATTCCTTAACCAAGCTTGAGGGAGCTGCTTCTTTATTTCTGTGTCATTTCTCAAATAAGTATGCTTGCTCATCTTGCACTAATATCGCAGTGTCATGACATAAACCTGTTGTCGATATCTACAACTTTCCTGGCGACTGGCGTATCCGACCGTCCGTTCTTTACGAGCTTTCCGCCACAGCAGCAAATTAGATCTGTGGCAAATAAGTGCGCAATCCGTATAAAAACGGGTGGTTGGTACAATGCCCGTGGGTTTGAATTGGAACTCAAGCCGGTCATGACGAATCAGGCTCTCGGAGTTCCAAAACCTGCGTGAAATCATCCCAGAAGGCCCGAGCAATTGAAGTGGTTTTTTGGTTCAATGTAAGGATCAGCAGCTTTTTCAATTTCTGTCTGATTCCATTGATTTGATAGTGGGTCTAAACAATGCTTAGCAAGTACACGCATCTGATCGAAATATCTGTGCCGTGCTGATGCGAATTCCTGACGACGGTTCTTCTTGGCTCTGCATTGTTCTATATGCTACTCTTTACGATCAAGTTGACTCGACCGTGGCTAATAACCTGGTCGGTGGAGGGTATGGGATATCTGCGTGAGTCCCAGTCTGTCACGATAGGCAGCTTCCTTAACTGCCTTTTGGCAGTTGGACATTCGGGCCAGTTAGTGTTTGTCACAATGGTTAAGCAGCCACTGCTCTCGTTTGGAGATTCGGAAAAGGTTCTTCCCATACTGCGCGTTGGGTAGGTCTGTCACGTTAGGCAGCTTTTCCTAGCTATGGAACGTACAGCTGACACAGAGCCGCTTATGCTTGGTTGAATGAAGGTATCTGTTATGGTGGTTGGAAATAGGCAAATACGAATCTTTTGTGCATTATATTCCATATACTACTCTTTACGATCAAGTTGACTCGACCGTGGCTAATAACCTGGTCGGTGGAGGGTATGGGATATCTGCGTGAGTCCCAATCTGTCACGATAGGCAGCTTCCTTAATTGCCTTTTGGCAGTTGGACATTCGGGCCAGTTAGTGTTTGTCACAATGGTTAAGCCAGCCACTGCTCTCGTTTAGAGATTCGGAAAAGGTTCTTCCCATACTGCGCGTTGGGTAGGTCTGTCACGTTAGGCAGCTTTTCCTAGCTATGGAACATATGCATGAAAGTTCATTAATTGTGCTGTCCTCCATCTTCTGCTCTATCTATGGTGCTCTATCAACTTTTAAGCTTTTTTTTTTATATATTACAGGCAGAACAAGGTAGAAATTTGCAGGAGCTGAATCCTGACCCTGACGGTATGGTACGTACAAGCAAGAAGACATTATATACTTGCTAGTCTCGGAAATTATTTTGCGAGTAGGTCTTATAACAAACCGTGCATATGAAAAGGAAGCAGAAAGATTTGTAGTATCCAGCTACATCAAATGGTTTTATGCAACATCGCGTTATATAAATATCACCACTTGGTGTAGTCTTAATCTCTTGTTCTGATTCCAAAATAAGTCTCAGTACGCTTCGGTTTCATTGTATTCTTCAGTTGCCAATTTTATTTCACTCATACACTACACGCGATACAACAAGACTTCCCAGTTGTTCCATATTCACGCCTCATTCGAGCATATTTGTTAATAATGATGAATTGGATAGAAACCCAGTGATTTTGTGAAACGCACGTCTTCAGTGTAGTTTATTCTTTGTTTTACTTATGTCTGTGCAGGGGGGCGGGGGTTGTAACTAACTAAAGTTAATGAAGACTGCGCGTTTACGATCACGGGTCTTGTGCACTATGTTCCTGAATTCGGGAGTCTTTAGAGTTGGCCGTGTCATCTCAGCAAGCTCGTCAGGAAACGAAGATGTGATACAATTTTCGACAGCATGCAAGATATTCATAAACGGTTGGACAATGGCACCGAAAGACGCGGCTTCGTTGGTACTTTTTGGAATTTTTATCTTCTCAAGGTCGACCATAGCGTAGAGGCCGTCGCCAAAAAGCGTCGTGCCATAAAACGTCACCGTGTTTCCTTTCAAAATAATCAGTCAATTTACTTGTATCACAATGAGTGCATGTAGCTTGCGCTTACCAATGGCCTGGAAAAGGATGATTCCGACCAGACGCTCGTTATCGATGGCATCTTTACCGAATACACCCAAACGCAAAAGGTCCTTTGAGAGCAGATACGTCTCATTTGCCTTACTAGCTGGTTTTACCTCGCCAAACATCCGAGACTGAGAGATATGTACTCCTGTGACGTCTGATAAGATCGCGTCGGGGCGGTATGAGGTGATATGGTTTTTGCCACTGTCTCCGTCCAACTTAGTGTTCGGCCTGGGATACACGTTAAACAGGATCTCGGGTCTTTCATTTATTGCTCTTACCAACGGAGCCGTCGTCCTGCCGAGGTAAATAGTGGAGAAAGAACTGGGTTAAGGTATCCGGTGCAGAGATCCATTTCAGAGGTTTCCTCGACGAAGACTGTGGCTGGAAAAGTTTCAAGTCTTTTGCATACAAGAAATGGGATGGTAATCAGCACAAATATGTGTTCAAACGACCTGAAAGGCTCTTACAGATTCCGTAGTGATCTGAGGATCTTGGCTTCCTTGATAAGCCCTCCTTCTCGAGCTTCGCGCTCCATATCCACAATTCCATCGATAAATGTAAACCACTCCCTTCTCTTCCACTTATTCATATCCTACATTTCGAATTATCAGAGTCGGTAATTGGTATCTCAGCATTTAGACGATTACGTTAAGTTGCAAGCATAGCTTTGTGAATAGCTCAGGGTCAAAGCGAGGTGCCGTTTGAGGGACAAACCGTGTGAAAGCATCAATCCACATTTGTTCGAGGTACTCAGGCTGAAAGACCGTCAGCTGCGGTGGTGAGTACTCCCCACGTTTCAACAGTAACACATGTGTTAGGCCACTAGGAACAATCAACAGTAAGACAACATACTTCGAGAGAGCAATATATATATATATATATATATATTAAGGTCTTACAGTAGCTCGTGCAAGTGAGTTTCTTGAAACATCTTCTCTTTTTCCAATGTTTGTCTTGCAACTTCTTTGTACTTGTAAAAAAGCCTCGTCATGTCTATATCATCAATATTATATGCGTATTCTGCCCGTGGCGCTGGACCAAGATCAACGTCACCGATGTCTGCCAACGGATGAGGCAGAGGTGCAAACACAGGCTCGTCTTGGTCATTTTCAGACCTCTAGAGTAAAAGGTTCCAGAAAAACGGTCGACAGACAGCATTCAATAAGATTTCTACCCATGTCAAATATATAACACAGACCTCGTCGTTATTTGAGGGGTTGAAAAGCTGTTCAATTTCAGCATCTAGTGATTTCGACCTATTTGGCTTCAGTTTTATGCAGCGTGAATGGAATAAATGGAGAGCTCACAGCTGTCGTGGCACCTTTCTTCCCTCAGCGTCTTGAGCTGCTGGATTTTAGAAACGTAGAATAATAGAATCTCTAGCATGCAAATACCTTGTCCCATGGCGCGCTTCTTGATTTTTGCGCTTTCCACGCACGGAGAAGATGGGGTATGGAACTATATCACCAAATCAGGAAGAATGTCCTCGTTATGCTGTATCATACGCACATTGTTGACTTGGCTAATGTCTCCCTTGCTACAATTGTTATCGATGAGCATAGATCCATTTTACACAGATACGGCAACATATATTGGTCAGACTCACTTGAAAAAGACGTTTGATACGGAAGGGGCATTAGGTGTAATAATCGCAGAACTAGTACTGCTGCTCTGTAGCTCAGGCTCCTGTTCTTTTCTTGCCACTGGATGTAGATGTTCCTATCATGCAACGATATATTCGATCATCGAAAATTGGTCGTCGTTAAAGAACCTACTTTAATTCGATTCCATTTTAATAGCCATTTCGCAGCTGAGACCCCCACTTGCGTATTTTCCTCACTTAGATGTTCAAGGTCCTTTTTGATATTAAAGCGAAGCTGAGGAAGGTCTTTGTCTTGGTATTTCTGTTGATAGTGTTGATATACTGCTTCAGGGCCCCAGTCATTGGGACCAGTACGTCGAAAGTAATCCATGACGGTGAGACGAGTAGAAAAGAAAGTTGAAAGTATAGATCTAACAGTAAGTATGTGGCCTTCTTTTTTAAAATGACGTCTATTCGCTGTCAGTTATGCGTTTAACCACAAAGGCTTTGGGTGGAGCACAACTTGAGCATTTACTGTCAGTGCAGGATGCTACACAATGGCCTATGCGGAGTTATATTTCTACACCATGCGCCGATTCTTGCGTCTTTCTTGGTGTTCATGGGCCGATTGCACATTCTAAAGTATGGATGTCAATTGTCACACTTGAATTATAACTAAGCGTGAGATCAGCGTGTCCATAAGTCTCGTTATACGCGCTTATTCTTGTGAAAAAGAACCAAGAACCGGTATTACTAAAATTACCTAACTCAGCGGAGTGATGCTTGTATTACCATTTAGGAACCGTTGTATATGACGAAGATTTACAGACACGACAACACGGACTTCTTGGAAGCTATATCAAACTCGGGCCGCGCCGCTTTGGGACCGTACTTTGCACAACCGCACATTCCCGGAAATTATCTTAAAGCTTACTCTATCTATGACATTCATTGTTGAATCCAGCCGGGAAGTTTGGTATGGCCCTTAAGAAAACAGTTATCTGAGAAACCTTAGGCGGATGTCCTGAAATTTTGTAAATATGAAATCGCTTTTTGATTCAAAAGATGATGAATAAACATGCAGTATCCGATTAACCGCTAGAGTTCTAAGAAATACAGTTGATTGAAGCGATCACTGCCATACGATAGTACAAATGTTTCTAAAGATGATGCACTCGTTTTATTTAGAAACGGTCTTTTGAAAGAGACGACGGGTAATGCGCGAATGCGCAGCATTCATTCAATTTTTGAACGTCCCGAGAGACAATCCTCCATAGTACTAGCTGCCCTGGTATCCATTTACTTCTAAATCAAAGGTGTATTGCGCTGATCCATTGTAATAGGTTCCCCAACGCACCAATCGGCATGAAATCTTTTTTTTCTTCGGCTTTGTTCATCTTATGTCCCCGGTATTGCTTTTAATGGGATACGCATCCAGGATCGCATGTGTCTTTTGATGTATTGTTTAGTCTGTATGACCTCTGTCCCGAACCATCTTGGCTGTGATGATGTTTATGACTCATCACTTAAGTATGTGAAGTAAATATTGTCGCGCTCAGCATCACTCATCTTGCACAATAGATCGCTGGATGTTGTATTAAGTCCTCTGCAGTGCATTACAATTGGCTCTGGGCCAATTTCCTCCTTTTCTTCCACCCCACACGGTGCGGGGCGCGGCCCCCATGAATTCATGGATTACCGTTCGGCGGTAAGTAAAATAACCTCCAAGTATTGTTCCATTTACTAACCATACACAAATTTTTATGCTGTCTATATGAATTTCGCGTCCATCGAAAGGCCACGCTGGTTTAGGTAGTGTAAGTATTTATTGCCAACTTATCTATGAACGAACACATAATTGATTCTTTTCTCAGTAAAAGTGGTCCCTCATGGACGCAAAATTTGTATAGGTTAACGTAAAAATCTGTTCGAAAATTAATTTATGATATTGGCTGTGAGCGCGTCCCTAACTAAGCATGTCCACTTTATCCTAGTCTGGGAGGAAAGGAATGGAAAAAAAACCTTTAACGCAAAGGGAAAAAGAAAACAGACATGGACGGATGGGGTAAGATCTATAGAAAGATGGCGGGGAAGGGAAGTTAGAAGGATCTGTTCGGGGGAGGAAGACTTGGGAAAGAGAAGGAAGGAAAATGTACGGCAAAGAAAAAGAAAGAAAGAAAAGTGATGGAGGGAGCGGGATCAAGTGACAGGGAGAAAGGAAGAGAGGAGGATGGCCATAGTGGAGGGAGGAGGGCACATGGGCCAGTGGAGGAATTCAGTGGTAGATGTGGATCAGGGCAAATGAGATCGGGTCGAGTATTACCACGGGAACGTTGAGGCGGCGATGGGCCTGTAGGCAAAGGATGACATGGGAGCGGCTAAGTTGCGAATTCAGAGAGCAATTGCGACATGGCCAGCGTAAAAATCTGTTCATAAGCAGTATACAAGAAAAATATTAAAATGCTGAAGTCTGAAATCATCCATAATTCGCCGAGTCGTATTAAATTATGCTAATTTTTTTAGCCTTCCTAGTCAGTAATCGTATCCTCTACTGTCAAGTTGGATGGTTGTGACAAAAGTCTCATCGTACCCAAGCCGATCGCGCTCTACAGTAAAGATTTCTACACAAATTCATAAGCCTGAAATCAACCGCAAGGTTGTTGTCACTAGAAGTTGCTTTTTCACAAGGAAACCAGAGTCATCCATTTCTCTTAGCAATAGGAAGAACGTTTACGTTCAAATAAAAATGTGGAGCATATAAAAGGTTATATCTGTTTGAACGTACAGACTTGCGTACCCGAGATTCCAGCTGCCTTGGGTCTGCGAAAAAGCTGTGAAACGATACATGTCCTGATCCATCATTGCCTTTCTGGTGCACACCCCGGCTTTTTAAGGTCCATTCATTCCTCTTTAACGTGTTCCAAACTGAAAAATCATCACCATAATAAAAAAAAAAACGAAAGTGAAACTTTCATGCACTTCCTATCCAAGAAACTGTTGTTCATGTATATAAAATCACAGAGTATCTTTGAATTCACGCACCATAAAAGATGATATCAAAGGGTAAAATGTCCGTTAGCAAAGAAATTCAGGGCGTATAAATCACGGAAAAGAAGAAAAATCGATGTTCCCTAAACATCCAACATATCTGCTGCCTGAGACTATCCTTTGAAGTTGCGTAAACTCTATGGCGGATGAAAGATTGGATTTTCGTAAGTCCGAGCTCTTCTCCCGGTGCAATGTCCACTAGAAAGCGAAATTCATTGCCAGTCAAAGCAAAATATGTATATTACAAAAAGACAGTTCACTCGTAGAAAACTCTGTACATGCTGTGGTATGTATAACCCTCCTTGGCCTTGAGAAACGGCTGCTACCTTATGATTCCGTCATCGTTCGTCTTTCATGGCACATTCGTATAAATGGATCGATTCTGCTAGTTCCGCAGCTTCCTGCCTTAGATATTCTTCGTATTCGTGGTCTTTTCCGGTTTTAGCAATGAAGTCGAGGTCATGTCCTGTTGGCAGCGTACCTTCGCAATCCTCTGCTAGGCATTCTTCAATTCCTTCCAGGTCAATATTATCGATCCCTTCTGCTCGGATCGCCTCTTCATGAGCACGTTTGAAGTCTTCCCATTCTTGTGCAATGACGTAAGGTAGCCACTAGCAATTTGCATTTATAAGATGGATGAATCGCTACGTGATCTACTTGCTTTGTCCTGTCGTTGCTGAGCGATCTTTTGTTGACGCTCCAATTTCATTCTCTCCAGGCAATGCTGCTTGAATCGATTCCTCCATGCGTTCTGTCGTTCGCTTGATGCCTTTTTAACAGTCAGCCGCCGGACAGTGGAGGTAGGTTCCATGGCAGTGAAGACAGATTCAAAACGCCTCGTTGAACTTTTTTTTTGGTATAAA
Organism: Saksenaea vasiformis B4078; assembly: GCA_000697055.1. Taxonomy (NCBI): domain Eukaryota; kingdom Fungi; phylum Mucoromycota; class Mucoromycetes; order Mucorales; family Saksenaeaceae; genus Saksenaea; species Saksenaea vasiformis. The sequence continues at coordinate 120,117 of JNDT01002323.1, read as the reverse complement.
AAGCGGAGTCTTATTCCATTCCAAGCCCACAGCATTTCTTGGTCCTTCGAAGTAACGCAAACGCAGGTGTTACAACTGGTAGAAAATGAATGGCTTATTTGGATAGACTAGTGATAAATATAGCAATAAATAGTATATCGTTAGCTAGACACTACCCACAATACGATTAAGCAGACAAGATACCCTGATCTTTGACCAAACGTCAAGTGTTTGTGTTTATAACGTATCGTTAGATTGGGTGGCGTATGCACGACGTAAAAAAGTGTGCATGAGCTACAAAATTAGCACGGGCTTTTACGAGATGGTGCACCACGTAATAATAAAGTCTTCATGTGAAACAGGCAAGACATAGAACCGCGGTAGCTGTGTGACGACAGGTATCAGTATGGCATCGATGATTCATTTTGGCCAAAGGTGGTTGGATAAGAAACCAGTCGGTGGCTTCTTGACTTCTTAATGCCAAAGTGGGCAACTGTGTTTGTGGTCACTGTAACCGTAAACGAAATCTCGATTTCCCCTAGGTAGAAACCTTCCCACGCTGCGTATCACGTTTTTGACACGGTCCTAGAACCAAAAAAACCGTTAATACGGATGTCTTGCTAGGTGCTTTCTTCCAACAGTTGATGATCAGGTATGTGTCTCAGCAGTCTCAATCGCAGATAGAAGAAGGAATATTTCCGAAGGTTCGCAACATGATTATTTACAATTATAGGTACAAAAATCATCGGGCAAAAGCCCTTTCTTTTAACCGAACGAAAAAGGGACGGTATATGATCTTCAGGAACGCTGGAATACAATTTATCAAGTATCACTTGGTCAAAGGAGGATATTGACACCGATCCAACATATACATTTCTGGCCTAGTATCGGAATCAAACCCCTGCAAAGAAAAAAAGGCCATTATATTTGGTTGACACGCATCACAGAATTTCGGGTCATGTACAAACAAACATTACATAACGTGGTAGAAAGATATTACTCGACAGTTTGCGACAACCAATAGTAACAGGATTTACCTTGGCATTCTTGCGAAAATATCGAGGTGATGCACTTGTCGCTCACGCTGAATACTGCACCTTCTTAGATAGCTTGAGGGTCCACATTTCAAACTTTGTAACTCATATTCCTTATGGTAGTGCTGTGATAAAGTAATCCAAGGTGACAAGGACGGAACTCAAGAGCACGTATGTCGGAACAACGCGAAAGAAAATCTTTTTCCAAAACTTTCCATGAAATCGGTCAGCAGGACTGCCAGCTGGAAAACTTCAAGTTAACCTTGAGTTTGGATAAACTACCCAGCCCATTTCAAAAAACAACGACATGCGAAAATCCTATATGACGTTATCAAACATAAAAAGTTACCGACCAGTGGGTTTACTAAAAACTTATCTCATTGGTATGTGTTTGCTGCAAGTCTCCGACTCGGAAGGGATCTCGCTGAAGAAGGGTGCAACTAAACCTTATTCTTCCAATAGTTTGCCTTTTCTTTCCATCAGGATGAGTTTTGTAAGCAAACCACTAAGAAAGCATTGTCTAATCCAGCTTCTTAACCGCCTCTTTTTTATTGGTCAGGCCGAAACAACCGGAAGTTTCATGTGTTCAATCTTTTTTTCTTTGGAAGATGTGAAGGACGTCATTAAGCACAGCATGGTCCTGCTAGGGGGAGGTCCTATGTTGTGGGCTACCATTTCCCTCTATCAGATAAAGCATCAAGGGATATTGGAACGTGGGGACCCTGATGACTTAACAGTAACATCATTGTGTGTCAAAGTTCTGATAGCGAACTGCGCCTATTCGTTTAAGGTAGCTTATGTAAGTAAACCTAACACCTTTTAAGGACTTTTTTTTTCTGCCTTTTTCAAAATGACGTTTTCAAGGTCCAAGGGGAGATATAAAAGCGTCCCGTTTTGCTACGTCCTTCCTTTTTTTTTCATAGACATTAAAAGCTATGGCACCTTATGTTGACGTTGTTCAGACGGTAACGGATAATTCCGAATTATTTACATGGGAAGAAGTTGTTCATTATGTTTGTAAGTGGGTCGAATTATAAGCTTGCTTTGATCTCATAAGGATGGCTTGGTAGCAACAAATCAAATTAAAAAGATCCATCGCAGTCAACGTACCCAACAATTATATAATCAATGGATGAAGGAGACATTAGAACATTACGGATCGATTGAAACATACCTGTTGAAAGAGAAATTACATTTCCCTGAACAACAAGAGGGCGGACCGGCTGTCATTCTTGTGCCGAATGACTTCCCATATGCCGTTGAGCCGGGTATCAGACATCTGCTGCTGTGGTCCCAGACACCGTTACACAAAAGCTATGTAGAGGAAGTTTTATCATCACGATATGGCAATGGTTACGAGTGGGTGTTTTGGGTGAATCCTGTTGAGATACAAAGTGTACGCCGGTTACCTCATGTGCATATCTTTCTACGTCCCCGCCAGATAGATTAACTCCTATTTTTTTTTTCATTGATCATCCTTTGTACAAAATCATAAATACATGTTATCCTCTTCGTTCATTCCTTTTTAACCTATAGTTTGTTTGAAAAACTTGTTTCCGAGTTAAAAAGAAATGGACATTGCTTTTGTGACACGTTCCAAAATTCACGCGGCGACCACGGAGATTAAAGGACATGGTGACCGAGGAAAAAATATAAAAAAAAGAAGAAAATGAGCTTTAACCTAGAGTAGTATACTACCAATGGGAAGGATGTGCTTTAAGATAGCATTCATCCAGGTTAAAACCTTTCCCTACTTCCCCCAGACTTCTGCGATAGTTTTTGTTTTTAATCACAAAGTTATAGAGAGAAAAAGGTTATGAAATAAATAGAAACAGGGAAGCACAAAAAAATGAAGGGTTACAAAAAAATGGATGCGAGTTAAAAAAAAAAAGGGAAGATAGTTCGTCGTGGGTCAGATAAAGCTAAAAGAGCAAAGGAAAGAAAAGTATGGAGGGTATCAGTTTACACACGTATACAGCACATACGGTACACACACACACGCACAACACATAACAACACATAACAACACATTACGTATACAAAACACATCGAAACAATGTTTGTATACGGGGTTATTTTGTGTTATGATGGTAAAGGAAGATCCGGAAATAGTCCGATAGCTGGAGACGATGGCGGTGTAGTTACATCCTGCTGATCAGGAGACCAGAGGGGGAAGTCAGACTCGTTGATGGAGTCTATAGTGGGTGAGGAGGGAGGTGATAATTGATTAGGTTGTCGGCCCGAGTCCAAAAACAAACGTGCGTCTTGTAAAGCGTGAGATGGTGTGGCCGGTTGTGTTTGCGACGGTAATGGAGGTGGTAACGGTGAAAGTTGAAGGTCAGAAGGTGGAGGACGGCCAGCGGGTGAAGAGGATGATTGATAACGGGATGTTGGTTGATGATCGTCGGATTTATTATGCTTACATTTTGGTGGGGAAGGTAGTGAAATGGGAATAAAATGCTTAGTTTGTTCGTTGCTGTTCATGATGGGTTTTTTTTTTGTGTGCGAGTTGATTTTTGTGTGGATCTACTGTGATGTGTAATAACGAATGCTGAGGTATGATTTGATTTTTTTTCTTTAAAAAAGAGAAGGGATTTTTTATAATTCAGAGAGGAAGAGGACGCGTGTGTGTAGTCCTCTTTATAGTTTTTTCTCAAAGGAAGAGAAAAAGAGGAAAAAAGGGGGAAAAATCCCCCCAAAATGAATTTTTTGCAGTTATGGTGCTGCGCCAGACAGACTGCTTTTTTTCTGTAGATCATGAATCTGACGCCACTTTTTCCATGACAACGAGTAAGTTTCCGCGGAACAAATGTAGTGGAGTCTATCCAGTCAGAAAAAAAAGTGCGTATGTTCCCAAAGTGAGGGTCGTTCTTTCTTGCCCTTTTTAGGCTGTTTTCAACAATTTATTTTTAATTGCGCTCCTTTTTCTCTCTCACTCTCTTTTTTCTTGTTTCTTTTTTTTCATGACTACGACATCATCTGTCAGGTAACACCGATATTCCGCATGATGCAAGTCGGCCTTCCATTGACAATCTATCTTTTTAAAGAGTCGCTGTTCGTGTCAGACCCCTGACAGATATCGAAAAGCAACAACGATGCAGTAGTCTCGTGACATTCGTACCTAATCAGCCTCAAATAATAGTGGGCCAGGATAGGTCATTTACCTTTGATTATGCCTATCCACCAACCACTGGACAGCAAGACGTCTATGAAACTTCCGTAGCTCCACTCTTGAATAAATTTCTGGAAGGGTAAATGTTATTGCTATTACTATTATTATCGCATACACTTTATCTGATCTATATTCCCATAGTTACAATTCTACAGTCCTTGCTTATGGGTAAAACATTCTTTCCATAGAGAAAGGGCTGAGTTCGTTTTTTTGTAGTCAAACTGGAAGTGGTAAAACATACAGTATGGGAATCGGTTTAGATTCGGCCTTAAATGTAGTGAATGAAGGAATTGTGCCACGATTTATCCATTCATTATTTGAACGGTTGACAACATTACAATCTCCTAACTATTCATACCAAGTGGCCGTTTCTTTTTTGGAACTGTATAACGAGGATCTTGTTGATCTACTTTCCCCATCCAAAAAAGATGGATTAAACTTGACCATTCGTGAAGATAGCCACGGAAATATTTGTTGGTCGGGCGTAAAAGAAGAAATCGTAAAAACACCAGAGGAGTTGTTCGGGTAACAAAATCATTCCTTTCATTGGCGATTCTTTTTTGTCTTATCATGCGTCAGGTACCTCCAGAAAGGATCGATTGCACGAACAACAGCATCGACGGATATGAATCATACTTCATCCCGATCACACGCCATCTTTTCGATTCAACTGAAACAAACTATTCGAGAAAACATCGGCGATGACGAAATGCGTAGTCTATCTACAAATGCCATATCCTCCATCACTCCAACAGTGTCGTCAACCACATCCAAGGCGCTTGTCTCCAAATTCCATTTTGTTGACCTGGCGGGGTCGGAAAGAGTATGTTATTCATAAAAAAATATGGGTAACACTCAGTTTTTGAGTTTAGCTTAAACGAACGAATGCTATCGGTGACCGTGCCAAAGAGGGTATCTCTATCAACTCCGGTCTTTTAGCCCTAGGCAATGTTATATCAGCTTTAGGAGATGAATCCCGTCGAGTCTCCCACATCCCTTACCGCGACTCAAAGTTAACCCGGCTCCTGCAGGACAGTCTTGGAGGAAACAGCCAGACGCTTATGCTGGCTTGTGTATCACCCGCCGACAGTAACTCCACTGAAACACTGAATACACTGAAATACGCCAATCGTGCCAGAAATATTCGCAATCGTGTTACCATCAATCAAGAACAGGGTGAAACGGATCGTCTTAAGCTGCACATATCAAAACTCAAGGAAGAACTTAAAGGAAACCATGAATTCCTGGCAGCAGTTAACCATGAAATGGACAACTTGAAATTACAAGTGGAAGCTTTGAATGCAAAGAATGTCACCATGGCAAAAGATTTGGCAAAGATCAAGTATGAACGTGACATTCTTCGTTGTCAGTCATTGTCTGCAGAAGGTGCCCCCGCCGACCAGGTGCACGCCTTAGTTGCCGAATACGCCGAAACCATAGAAACACTCAAACTTCAGGTTGTGCAAGCTACCGAAAAACGGCGTTCTTTCCAAACGGAGGAAGACACTACTGCGACGACGGTGGATCGGAAGAAGAAACGGCACAGCTACCGATTTGGCAACAAAAAGCCACAACGAGGTCGTCGGCATCAAAGTCTATCGATGAATACCCAAAGAGCGGACAGTAGACAAAAAGAAAGGGAAGCAAAGACCGTTCAACAATGGAAGACTTCTATTCAAGAAGAGCTGCAATGGGTTCAAAGAATCGAGGTACAAGAAAGGGACTGAGCCAAAAAAAAATGTTCAACCTTTCTGTATGACATAGATCAACGGTGACCATGAAGAGAATATGGATAGTCATATCACAGATGAAGTGAGCTTTACGAGAAGAAGGAAGAGAAGAAAGAGGAAGAAAAAGCGAAATGCGGGTGTAGCTAATATATGTGCAAACACAGGAAAAGAACGATTCGGTTTTTCACACAGTAGTACAAAGGTATCACCAAAGTCTTGAAAACAAACAACAGCTTGTTCGTCAACTTGAGCAAGCCGAATCAAAATGCAAAGATATGGATGATCAGTTAGCCCATCTAACAGCGAGTATCAATCGTATCACGAACCAGCATAAAGAGGAATTACAAAAAATGCATGAGCAGTACGAGGCGAAACATAAGAAACAATTTAGTGAGATCAAGACCTTACGTCGGAAGCATGCGCAGTTGCTCAGCAACACAGACCTCAGCCATTCTCAACACGAGACAACACTCAAAACGCTTAATCAAGAACTAGAGGGATTAAAGCATGAGAAGAAAAAAATGATGAAACGCCTGAAGCAAGAATCTGACCGTGCACGCGAACGCTGTGGAGACCATGAACGTGAAATTCAGAAATTGCGGGAAGAGGCGCAGGTTCGTAAAAAGCAAGGACATGAGAAAGGCGATCAGAACCCAGCCGTAAAACGTGCATCGGCCGAAGATATGGCTACGCTAAATGAACAAATGCGACAAGTAGCAGTGATGCTGAAAAAAGCGTTGGCACAGAAAACAGTGGACCGTGCCTTATTAGCAAAAGCCATTGCATGCGCTAGTGTTGGTGTTTGCGTCAAACAAGGAACTAAAATGAGTGCCGCGTCTCCGGGCTGTCAACCAGCTGCATTGAAACAATGCGTCCTGGACAGGAAACGCTTAATTCATAGGTACAGATCACGCAGTAGATGCAGATACTAACCAAAACTGTCACCGGGAAAAAAAAAAAAGAGCGATTGCAATCAGTGTTCAAGCGAGATTACCTAGTAGAAAAGCATTGCTCGATCTTTCACAAAAGGTGAGGGAAAATGGTCGACTTGTTACTATTTCTAGGTAATTGACGGCAGAGAAAGCGTGATCGACTTTTACAGGAGCAAAACGAACTTCTTGCTGAGCGACAACTCGTATTGCAAGAAGATGCATCTCAAAATTCATTTTGCGATCCGTCTGTGCCACAGTACATGGATGAACGAATAGATATTATTACCGCGCACATGGACCTGTTGAATCATCAGATAGAACAACTTCAATCCAGCAGCAACAGCAGCAAAAGCGAACAGGACAATGAAGAGAACAAGCCACATCGTGACGTGTCGTGCTCTTTCTTGCGATCGCTTGGTCTTGCCGAGACGCGGCTTGTTGCTGAAGCGCTGATAGAAGACATGATTCATTTAAAGACGGAGTACGAAACTACGAATCTGCTTCTCCGCAACATGGACAAATCTTTAACTTTATCTCAACATGTCCTTGTACAAATGCGGCGTGCTGCCCTAAGCCGCTGTACAGACGGTGCCGAGATATTTGATACTTTATACATAAGGGCGATCCATAGTCCTGTAAAAATGATGCACGGTCTAATGCTTCTCGTCCATCCTTCTCCACCTTTGTCCCTTCCGGAAAATGAGCCTTCACAGCTAGAAGAAGGCATTGGACGAAAAACTCGTCTGAGTCAGGGAAGTTATCGCTCCTCGGTACCTGTGCTAGCCAAACAGCACCAACGAAGCTAAAAAAAGAAGCCTCTTCCTACTTTGTTCAATGTTGCAGTGTAGAAACACAATATCCTTCTAAAATTCTTGATGCTAGACAAACCAATATATCATTTGTCCTGTGAACTACATTCGTACTTTTTTTTCCACAGTGGTCGTTACACGGGCTGACGCCTACGTCGTTCCACTAAATGTCACAAATGACAAGGACTTGGCTTCGATGATCTCGACACATTTCAACTTCCACGCGCTTGTGTTTTTTGATTGGCTACGTGCTGAATATATCTGAGCTTTAAGCCAGCAAAGAAGCCTGTTAGCGGGGCGGGACATATTTTAGCTTTTTTTCTGCATGTTCTACCGGGTTAGACTCATTTCGTCTCAGAGCTGCTACACCTTTAGAGCATGACTAAGTGAGTGGCACTCTCTAATAGTAGAATTAGACTTTAACTCCGATGTCCTATGTTGCAACTTAGCAGGAAGGTCCATTTCGCTTCGTTCTGACATGATCGTATCTTTATTTCTTTTTGGGGTGATGTAAAAGTTGGGTTAGAGAGAGTAGATCCTGTTATTGGGAATTTGCGAAAGGGGCGTATTCAGAGTAAACATAGAAAATAATAACACGTTCATTCCAAAAAAGAAAAAAGCATGTAGTCAATGGTATCACCTAAGCCCGAGACTACCGAACTGGATGCAAATTCATCGAGATCATGCATCAACTGGAGATCAACTTTTTGTACTATTCACTTGAGTGTGGGAAGGTTTTACAGATGCGCCCCAGACCAAGTGACTTGGACATGTTCTCTCACCATCAATCCATTGCACGTGGGTTCGTTCTTGTGACCCACATTCAGTAGTTGCACCAAGTTGTCTAATTGCCTTTTCGTGCAGTGATCGAGATCCCACAAGTTTGGATTATACTATAGGAACACGTTTTAGTAGTTCATCTCTGTGTCTTACAGAGCGAAAGTTGCATCAAACTGGAGACCTCTATTACATGTTCCAACAAAAGCAAGCATAAAGAGGGGTGGACAATAAAGAAGTAGCTCGTACTGATTTCTGCGCAAATGTTTGCTATATGATGTACGGAAGCAGTTACAGAGTTAATCACAGAAGTGCTGACAGATGAACACGTGATTTACACAACGGTATTACCAAACACGATTGGACATGAAATGTAAATCAGATATTCTGAAAGAAGGGTAAAAAGTATTTTTCATCTTAGTATCGTTTGACATTTTAAGGAATAGTAAATAAATACGGATTTTTCGTTTTGTTTTTCGTGAAAACATATTTCTATAAATAATACTACTATTTCGTATTGGATCTACGTTTATTATCGAGGGATCATAGCAAGACTTGATCTAGCACACAACCTACAAGGCTTGCGGCAGATCTTTTTACCCGATATAGAAATGTTTATAACTTTAGACGACGTTACACAAAGGAAGTGTACGGTGTTTCTCGGTTTGTGGAACATGGGTTATGCGCTAATACTTGAAGTCATTAACCGGTGGTTGGACACACTCTACCTAACGCAAAAAATAACCCAGTATGTAATGACTTAACGGAGAATGCGGGTGCACGTACTCGTCGTTAGTACAGTGGAATCTCGTGATATTCCGTGCAATTGCATGCATCCACGTTGCGCGGACCAGGGCAAAATGACTTGCAAAATTTTTTCTGCAAGTTTAGATATCGACTTATTCCAGATTTCGATTCATGTAAACATCTTTCAGCAAATATTGAGACGGTCTCAATTGCTTTCAGTTGTCCTTTAAACGATAAGCAGACGTGTTTCACGCAAAGCAGTTCACAGTAAACGTGACTCGCTTCCCATCTCAAAAAAAGAGACTCGCTTCCCCTTCGAAAAAAAAAAGCACTTCCGTACACTCCCTTCATCGTGCAGTTACGTGCGGCATTCATCTTGCATCATGAGTGCATCAAAGTACGTAGCTGATCTGTTCAATCTGAAACCGTGCGTACTTCAAGATCCTCGCCATTTACCGGCGTGGCGTAAGAGGACTCTTCTTGGTCTTGTGTGCTTTATTGCTATTATTCCCGGCTTCTGCTCCACTATCTATGTGAGTCCGATGTCCCGTTTGAAGACGCTATATCTTATATGTAACTTCCTCAGTTGCCTGCCCTGGAAGAAATTACGGTAGAATTGGACAGTCCTTCCATCATGGTGACGCTGAGCAATTCACTTTACATGTTGTTCATGGGAATTGCTGTATGTAATGCCAAAAAAAAATCCCTTCAGAAACGCCTAACCTTAAGGACAGCCTATATTCTACAGTAGTATAAGCGACCATTGGAACATTCGTAGATCTGTCTATTTTTTCTCCATCATCATTTTTACTGTGGGGTCACTCGCTGCAGTGTTCGCACATGACATTTACGTATTGCTCGGTATGCGAATTCTTCAGGCGATTGGCATATCATCTGCATGGGCCATTGGAGCAGGGTAATGATGCATACAGAGCGTTATAAAAAAAAAGAATGCAGTAAAAATATACAACTCGCCTACTTGATAGGTCTGTGGCTGATGTATATGAAGTACATGAACGTGGTAATGCGCTCGGTATCTATTTCACGGGTCAATTTGCAGGACCTTTATTTGGTCCTATCATCGGAGGTAAGGAAAACATGGGGTTTGAATGGTTCTAACCAACAAAGCAAGGATTTTTGGTTGAACGATGGGGCTGGCCTTCCGTCTTTTGGCTGCTATTCGTTATTGGCTGTTTGTTACTTTTACTGGTTGTATTTGTCATGGAAGAAACGTACCGTGACGACCAAGTGTGGGGACGTGGCGACGGCGTTGAGGCGAAAATGGAAACGGAGTCAATAACTGTTACAGATAAAAAGTGGATAAATCCTTTGGCATCATTGGTAAGGCTTTTTTTTTTTTGCTGTTTTATCAGCGACTGATTGTACAAATAAGGCATTATTACGCCATCCGTTTGTGTTTATCTTTGCGGTGGCCACGGGCTTAGCGTTTGGTGGCATGTTTGCCATTGAGAACATGCTGCCGGATCTATACACCAACACTTATGGATTTACGTCAAGTTTAATTGGTTTGAGTTTTATTTCTCCTGGTGTTGGAGAAGTTGTCGGCTCGCTATTCTGTGGAAAACTGTCTGATTATTTTCTAAACCGGAACGTGGCAAAAAGAGGCGGGTTGGCTGTGCCCGAAGATCGGCTGGGACCCAACGTTTGGTAAGTTTACCTTTTCTGGGATTTCTCTGATATTCTTGTTTGTTCTGTAGGCCAGCAGCATTTATTTTAAACCCATTGTCATTCTTTTTATGGGGGTGGCCGGTTGAATTAAGTTGGAGCGTTTGGGTTTCAATTATTATGTTTGGTGTTCAATGTTTTGCAATGGTTCAAGTGTTTAACCCAGCGATGGCGTACCTGGTCGATGCTGTACACGGAAAGGGTGCTAGTGTCACAGCAGCGGCGAATTTTATCCGCATGGTCCTGAGCTGCGTGCTCAGTCTGATCGGTAATGTTGATAAAAAACTACGCTTCAAACTCATATGTAAAAAAATTCGTTAGCCAATCCGATGACACGCGCTGTAGGCCCAGGTTGGGTAACATTTTTCTTTGGTATACTAAATTTTGCATGGGCATTTCTACTTCTTTTCATGAAACTCAAAGGCCATAGAGTACGAGCATTTTCTGGTTATTAGAATAAGTGCATACCTTCCCCGCTTTTTTTTTTTTTTGTTTACTACAACTTACCAGTTTAATACACATTTATCAATGGACTTCGCGATTTGAAACTAGAAATTGATATATTTTAAAAATAAGCATGGAATCAATTTGTCATTGCTGACGAAGACAATTCCTTCTACTTTATACAGTAAGATACAAGCTTGGGTGATGGTGAACCGGCAAAACGGTGTCATAGAGTAAATGAAACTTTCAAGCGAGTAGACCCTGGAATCTCTAATGTTAAAAATAAATGTGAATAACGGGAATACACGGGGATTAGGGTCTGTGGGTCTATCCTAATCCATAGGCGTATAAAAAAATAACAACAAACTCTAACAAATGGGGCGGATGTTGTCAAAGATGGGTGTGTCTGGTTAAAAATTCTCTACTATCTTTGTGAAACATTAAGTGTTTTTCCCGATACCATAGTGTCGAAGTGAGTTCAGGCACGAGGGGTTCGATTCATGATTGGCGCAGACAAGTATGACTTCATTGTCTATGTAACTTGTTTCACTGCATAGACAGCGATCGATAAGATTGTTAGATTCTTTTTCTTCGCGCGCAAGTGTGGGTAGACCAGAAGGACGAAAATAGGTACCGGTCTGTGTGTCACATTGAAAAAGAGCGCTTCTGATCTGCAAATCCCATTTTAAGCAGCCACACGGCACAATAAACTCGCGTGGACAACGCGGTGAACGGAGTGTCAAAGAAAAGGGGGAAAAGCTTGGGAAAGCGGTTGTAATAATGAAGTTACACAACCGGGCCCGCGTGCAAAGGCAACAGAGAGATTGTCCGTTTCAGGTCTGTTCACTCTGACCTTCTCTCTCTCTCTTTTTTTTCTTCTCTCTATCTTTGTATAGGAGACATTCTTTTCTTTGTTTACTTTCCTTTTTCTTCTTTTTTTTTTTTTTAAAAACGTTCCTAATACGAGAGAACAATCCACTTTAAGGCATACAGCTTCTCTCTTCTTATATTATTGCAGTTTCCTTTTCTTTTTCTGTTTGTTTCTTTTTTTTTATTTCTACCGCTGGCAGCCTTTAAACACGTGGACTTGTGTATGATAATTCCTTGACCATGTCAACCGTGTCCGTAATTAGCAAAGTACAAGCTTTGTATTCTTTCAAGTCGAATGATCCCTCTTCACTAAGTTTCGAACGTGGTGATTACATTGACGTTCTTAACAAGTTACCATCGGGTTGGTGGGATGGCTGGTAAAAAAAATAGCTTTCGTTCTACTTTTCCATTGACGCATTGTCAGGTGTAATGGTGCACGAGGTTGGTTTCCAAGTAATTATGTCCAAGTACTTGAAGAGTATGACGATGACGACACACAGACCATACGCGGAAATGAAAGCGATACAATATCAGAGGTTGTTTGGTGGCGTATGCCAGAATCAGATTGACCTGACTTTTAAAATCTTTTTTTTTATATGATGCCAGGGCCATCATCATCATGCATCCGAAGTTCAGGAGTCTGCAGTGACTCCTCGTAACAGGCACGGGGTGCCGCTGCGGAGGAACAATGAATATAGACTGAGCTTACCGTACCAGCCTTCTGGATTGGAAGTACCAGATATCAATTTGCCCTCAGCATGGACTGTACAACTGACCGAAGACGGTTCTGGTCGTTATTTTTATAACCGATCCACGGGTGAAATGAGATCAACTCCCCCAGAAGATGCGGATCTAGACGACGAATACTCCTTTCATCAAACAAATGGATCGATCGACAGTGGACATAGTGACGACCATTTTGATCTGAAATTACTCGATAGTCGTTTCTTGGATGAGCGGAGCATCTCTGACAACCTGGAAGATGGCATATTTCCGGAAAAGGTGATTCGTGATGGGTTGAGCTCATTAATGGAGTGTGAATTTTTTAAACTAACCTATCCCCGCAGCTGCCTTCTCCTTGGGTAAAGCGAACGACGCCCGAGGGTCGGGTCTATTATTGCAATCAAGCAACGCAGGAGACGGCCTGGGATATTAACGATATTGGTGCGGAGACCGGAAAGCTGGTATGTGTCCTTCTTTATTTTCTAACGCACTGACTAAAAAAAATTGTCTGATAAGATCGGTCCGCCATTGCAGGATGATGGTTGGCGACTGAATATAGAAGAATTGTCAGGACAGTTCGAACCCGCCAAACCCCCACCGCCTCGGCCTCTTCCTCGCTCACCTTCACGACAACCCTCTGTACGAAGAACATCTGTAATCGACAGCCAAGAGCCGCTGACGTGGAACAAACTTTTGGCCCACGTGGCCCTATCAATCCATAACCTCAGTACAGCTGCAAAAAACGTGCAGAGATCAATGTTGGTTCGCTACGCCTCCGCCGTCGTCGATGCCATCCGTTTGATGCTTGTCACGTCTGGAACGATCGACAAGGAATCACCTCATATCAAAGCCAATGCGGTGTTGAGAGCACATCACCGCGCGTTGATGGCCGCCATGTCTAAACTCGTGTTGTCATCGCAACTGAGTGCAGAGGGTGCTCCTGAAAGTCTCAGTAAGCTCCTTTCAGAATGTAATGAACTCTTACTTGCTGTACGCAATTATGTCAGCACCTGCCAAGACATGAACGTGTTGGTGCAACATACAGACATCCGACTGCTCGACCAAGAGGAAGCTATAGAGAAAACAAAGTCCCGGCAAGCAAAAGATGCGACAGATCGCCACCGAGCAAAGTACGGACTACAAAATGATCTTGCAGATAATTTGGATACATATGCCGTCAGCATGCATGAATCCGTTGAAGCTATCCTTTCTTGTATAAAAGCAGATGCATCCGAGCGCAAACAGAGAAAGTCCCTTGCAGCTCTGCTATTTACCCAATTCCGAAACCTCTCGAACCAAACAGGTCAGTTCCTTGGCATCATTGACGATGTTGATTACACCAACGTCAACGATTCGCCTGTGATGGCTGAACTTCAAGAAAGCAAAAAACAACTTGTTTGCGACCTCGGTCTTCTTTTCTATCATCTTCAGCAACTGACAGACGATACTGTATCGAAAGACGATGTACTTGTCAAATTGGAGGAAGCAGCAAACAAGTTGAGCGATCCAATTCAGAAACTATGTGACTGTATCAGCGAGCTTGTTGAAGAATCCGAAGAGGTGTGCGGACTATCTGACATGTCATTCGACACAATCTGTGAAGGACGTCCACTGCATAAAAAGTTACCAGCAAACAGTGTTATTGATGAGGAAGGTGAATCAGATATGGAAATATTTAACGGCGATGAGGCAGTGGATACCACAGGATTATCTGGCACTACATTAGCCAGTAATTCGGGAGAAATGAGACGAAAACGATCGGACCCATCTCGATCGTCTGGAGATGCTGCTAGTGGCATGACTGCCCTTCGGACACCAGCAACACCTGATACACCATCGAAGACATCGGCCAAACTAAAGAAATTCTTTGGTGATGACGCACCTACAGTCGATGCCGCCAAACCGGCCACGAACGACAAACCATGGTTTATTAAGTCGACTCACGATGTGGGCGAAATTGTATTCAATATGGAAGGTTTTGTCAAGGGTGGTACACTTCCTGCTTTGGTTGAACGACTCACGCTTCATGACGATCTTGATTTAAATTATATCAACACGTTTTTGCTTACTTACCGGTCATTTTGTACTTCGATGGAGCTCTTGGATCTCTTGGAAGCGCGTTATAACATGTCTCCTCCTGAAGGTCTGATGGAGGATGAAATTGAGATATGGAAACAACGGAAATTGAAGCTTGTGCGATTGCGAGTGTCGAACGTCTTGAAGAATTGGCTGGAGATGTACTATAATGAAGAAGAAGACCATGCTCTCTTGGAACGACTGCTGCACTTTATTAACACGAGTATCCGCAGCACATTGAGCTTTTCTGCCGACCAATTGGAGCGACAACTTCGAAGAAGACTGGAGGACGCTTCTGAAGGAAGCCTTAAGAAGATGATTCAGACAATCCCCGATGGTATGCCTGAACCCATTCTCCCACGTAACCGAAGCAAACTGCGACTGCTGGACATTGACACGCTTGAGATGGCACGGCAATTGACCATCATGGATTTCAAGATGTACAGTGCGATCCAACCTGTTGAATGTTTGGATAAAGCCTGGTCTAGAGATGCGAATGACGAAAAGGGAAAGGTGGCTGTCCACATCCGTGCTTCGATCGAATACTGCAACCAGGTGACATCATGGGTATCGGATGTAATCTTAAGCCAAAGCGAGATCAAGAAACGCAGTAATCTGATCAAATACTGGGTGCAGGTCGCCGAGGTAACCAAAGGATAAAGAAACACATGGACGAAGCTAATTGTGCTATCCAGAAATGCCGAAGTCTAAATAATTTTAATACATGTATGGCTATCCTGTCAGCATTTGATAATAGCTCTGTTGGTCGACTGAAACGAACGTGGGAGGTAAGCTCTTCGTCAAAGAATGAAAGACGGAAGGAAAACTAACGGAACGATCCAGATGGTCGGTGCACGAACCAATCAGACGTTGGCACAAATTCGTAAATTAATGGGGGCCAATCGTAACTTCAACGAATACCGTGCTCTCATTCATTCTATCAACCCGCCTTGTATTCCTTTCCTTGGCATCTATCTGCAAGATCTTACCTTTATTGAAGATGGTAACCCTAACCACCTCAAGAAATCCAAAGACATGATCAACTTTGCAAAACGCGCCAAAACGGCCCAAGTCATTCTAGAGATTCAACAGCACCAATCTACTTTGTACAAGTTGAAACCTGTTGAGGATCTCCAACATTTTATCCAAACCCATCTCCAGAGTACGAGAGATGAAGAACAATTGTATAAAGAGAGTTTGAAATTGGAACCGAGGTAAGATATAAGCATATGTCTATGATTATCCTTATACTGAATGATAGAGAGCGTGACGATGAAAAGATAACCCGTCTTTTACAAGAATCTGGATTCTTGTAACACGATTCAAAGATCTTATCCATTTTTCAAACATCCCCCCACTGCACTCTTTTCCCCTTCCATTCATTTTGTAACTAACTGTGGTCGTATTTATTACTGTAATCCCCCAAACGGTGCTGGTTATCTATGCTTTCTATATCATTTTAATGTTTATTATTTTGCCCGCTATTCCCCTTACAAATAAGAAATCCTTTTTCTTCCTTCGCTAATAAGTTAATTTACCGTCATTTGATAATACATTTGTCAATGTAATGCTTGTACAACGATGTTCACGTATGGAACGACATGATGTCCATATACGTGTACTAAAGAAAGCCCCTCGCTGCAGCTCATTGGCCACGAAAAGTAATCTAGCGAGACTGTGGTTTCTTTGAATCAAGAAGGATGAAGTAAGAACCGTCAGTTTATCAAGCAAGTCATGACTTCTTTCATAAGGATACATTCCAGCGAAGTATTTCGGTCAATTAGACAAGCAAAATCACTCAGAACTTTTGTCTGTCGATCTGTCGAGGCCTAAGCGCTGCCCCGATCCGTCAAATGGTGGCACTCACCACCATGGATTCTTATCCTGACTCAATAAGCTTTGTATAGTCCGAAGACCGCATGTTCTGGTAGGTGACGAAAACGGATGTTAATACTGGATTTGGAATCAACGTTTGCGTCAGCTATATGTCCTTTTACGTTCAAGTTGAATAAATTTAGCGCTGGGAATTGATGCACCTTTGCGGCGAGAAGTAGTTTGCTTTGCGTCAATCTTACGAATAGTTCGCGTGTGAGTAATTTCGTTTTTGCATTGAGGTGCTGCAGTGATCGTTTTCCGCTATCCCGTCGGAAAGCAGTAAAAATGTCTCACGATAAGGAAATGTCTCATTGAAACAAAAAATCGTTTTTTGCATTGAGGTACTTCAGTGATGGATTCCCAGCATTCCATCGCAAAGCAGTAAAAATGTTTCAAGATAAGCACAGGTTCCACCCAAAATAATCCATACTTAAACGAACGTACGAATTTCCTTTTTTTTTCTTCGGCTCTGTTCTCTTTAACATCCCCGGTAAGGATGTCAATTTATATACGTACACAATTATTCATGATTTTTTGTCTATTGATAGCCTGCATGACCGCTGGCCCGAACCGTCTTGGCCGTGTTGGTGCTTTATGCCCGCACTCAAAGTACGTAAACGTTGTCACACACACACACACAGTTTCGCTCATCTCCTGCAACAGATTGCCAGACGTTGTATCGCTTCAAGTCCTCTGCGCGCCGTTCGAAACGTGGCCGCTCCAACGCCATTGGGTCTCCCCCAACCTCTCGCTGCCCCCACCGCTTCAGGTGCGGGGCTTTGGCCTCCGTCGATGGGCGGAATTACCCTTCGGGGGTAAGTGAAATGGCATCCAAAGTATTATCCATTTACTAACCATGAATTATTTTTTATGCTGCTCGAATAAATTTTGCGTCCACTGGAGAAACCAAGTTCATGTAAGTTGATTAATCCTCAGACGAAACATTGATGTACTAATGGCCGCATATTCGATTCTTCTTTAGCGCAAACTTGTCTCTTCAGAGGCGCAAGATTTATTCAGTGTAGCGTAAAAGATAATTGAAAATTTGTTTTTTTTTTATTGAATAACCGTGAGTACTTCGTTATTTAACATGTCCACTCTGGCTCGGTCTCGGAGAAAATAGGAGAGAAAAAAACCCTTGTGAGCGAAGGGAAAAAAGAAAGGCGAAAAGTATCAGATCTAAGGGGATGACGAAGTGGGAGAAAAGAGATGAGGGAAGGATTGAAAACAAGCATCCGTACTATAAGAAAAAGAGAGAAGATAGAACAAGTAGGAAAGAACAGAAAGTTAAGCTGGGGAGGGAGATCGTGGGAAAAGGGGTGTCAAAAGAGTTGCGGTTGTAGCTGTGGCGCATCGGGAGGTGGTAGGTGAAGACTCCAGCCATAGCAGTAAATCATTGCGAGCGGTTCGAGGGAGCAGAGGGGCGACCTGAAATTGCTCTGGTGTGTAACAGAGAGCATCGATTTGTAACAGAATGTCGCACAGCTTTGGCCAGATGTTCCGCCAATATGTGATTTGGCGTCGCTGCTTGGGGTGAGCAGTTGGCAGCTTGTTCAGGACGAAGGATATTGGATCTAGGATCACGATTGGAACTTGGAGGCGGCGGTGGGCGGCGAGACAGAGGATGGCATGTTGGAGGCTAAGGCGAGCAGATGCCGTATAATTACGACACTGCCAATCTTTGCCGCTTGGCAGCGTAAAAGATAATTCAATAAACAGTATTCAAACATGACCCTTTTAGTACGTTGAGTGGGGTTCCGCTACACTCCAAAATGACGTCAGTACAGATAGATCAGAACCGTTATTCGTTTCCGCTTACCGTACAAAACCCGTGCCTAACAGGAGGCTAGATGACAGCTCTTTAACTGCTGTGAGGACTTGTTCCTGTGCTGTTTGTGGTGGCCATGATGGCCTCTGGAGCGCTACTGGGCGAGAGCCAATGTTACATCCAGATCGGATGTACGCCTCCAGTATTTGTCGCATGTTTTTTCCAGCATTCCCATCTCGAATCCACACCTATTGGGACTATGAAAGGACATTCTACAATATATTGAGAACCTACAAGTTGACGCCCTCCATTGGTATCCGAAAGGCAATGTTAGCACATCCGTACCTGATACAACATTGACTGCCACGATTGCGAACCTACCGTCAAGTTAGTACATGGTACAAGTACATGATACAAGTTCAGACTAAGTTTATAGTACCGTAAATTGCTCTTGCGGGACATACTGAAGAATAGCAGAGCACATTATTCTCATTGTCCACGCAACGTTGTCTTTTTCGTTTATCAGTTGCAAGTCGTAGGTATTTTTTTCTACCAAAGTCATGTGCGTCCGATGAACACATACTGAAGAACATGTATACGAACTTATGTCTACACCTCTGCCCGACCTGACGAACTTCCGCCGTCTCATTATCGCATATACTGCATAGTTTACTTGTTCGGTATTCATCAATACAGACAACTAGTGCCTTTTGAGACAGGATTTGGCGGAAACCCTAACGATGCGACTTAGCAACAGCATATTTAGATTCGTACATACTTTGATTGGTAGCGGTGCCTGCCCATGCATAGGCCGTAAATCTGCATCTCCAAATGCTACTATCGCCGGCCTAGTGCCTTGTTGCTCGAACGCCCTAATCCGTTGTCTTTCTCTCTTGCGCACTCTTTTCTTGTCCTTACGTACCCATTGCAACGGCTATACAATTGTTACAAATCATGACAGGAAATATCAAGGGACTTTGTGGAAGATCGTCGGTCATCGTTTGGTGTCCACTTCAAGAGGAAACATGACAAGCACGCATCATCCACCAACAACAGCGACTGGATCCGTGGCTCCTACCCCCCCCCCCCCACATCACCCAAAAAACTACCCCTATTCCCTCGTCACCTATATCACCTCTATGACCCTCCTACTTCTAACAAAAAGTTAAAAAAAATAGCTTATTAGGTTCCTATATCTGTTAATTAATGAATATAACAAAGGATGGGATGGCTTTACCGGGTCCTGTCAAAAAATCGCGAACACCTACCCCAAGGACGTTGTTTCTACATCATTCGGTTTTCTTGATTAAATTGTTGGATGACAATCCGTCCATTACTGTTGGTTGTGCAAACGAAGAATTGCATAAGGCGTTCGAAGAATTGGACACCTCTCTTATCGGGCTTTATAAGCATCTTCAAGGAAAACGCTGCTTCTCTTTAAAACAAGCGTCGCAGTATACCATGGAAAGGGACACTCTCAGGACACTTGGTTTACACTTTAATATCATCACTCAATGGTTAGTGTCGACTTTCAGAAGGATTGCGTTTGTGTTATATGAAGCAGGATTCCACTCTCAATTGATGAGAAATAGTGCCTGGTTCAAGATTAAAGATACTTGATATGTCTTTATTCCCTTGGCGTAATATCATAATTTGATCGGCCGTTATGAGGATACTAAAGAGGAGGGGTAGACGATCCATTTACATCAAATGAAAACCATTACAGTACCACCTTTGCTAACTTCAAGCACTCCATCGCTTGAAAAATGCTTGAAAATTATAGGGCCGCCTTTATCGAAAAATAAAGAATTAGAAGCTGCCTTCAGGTCATTAACAGAGTCACGAAACCACAGCGACAAGAATTGATTTCAAAACGACTATCAAGGAGTATATGTAATATTTACCCAAGAAGCAAAGTAATGTTTTTTCGCTGCCATGGAAGAAACACCGCCAGTGGAAGACAAGGGCGAGGGCGAGGATGAGACAACAATTGGAGCTACGGAAGGATCTGTCATTCTTCTACGGAGGATTATCCGTATCCTGTTGACACCGAGATCGGATTTCATGATGACAAGAAGTACGGAGAAGTCATCAGTACGCCCTGTAAGATACGGGATGAACTGCGAAATGACGTATGATAGAACAAACGACCACATGTGCTATTTATGAAAAATCAATTAAGTTACAAGAAAAAGGCGTATAGTTAATAAAGCACCCGATACAAGGGCCAAAACCCTTTGTCCTCCGCCGAAATCGAGGTCTGTGGTACACTTGTAGGTATTGCCATTACACTTGATGGACTTCACGTCAAGTAGACAGCTGTGACCAAGGCAGAAAAGACGGTGATAACAAAGAGGGCGAGAGCTTTAACCATTTTGGTACTTGTTTCTCTTGAGATATAGGTGAGAGTGTAAGTTACCAAGGCGATTAGTTCACACTCTCACATAGTGCAATATCTGAGGGTTAGAGGTCGCGGAATAGCAGAAAAAGGAATAACCACTAAAGTGACATAGAAAGCATATATAAGCAGCACCGTTTTGGGGGATTACAGTAATAAATAAGACCACAGTTAGTTACAAAAAGGAATGAAAGGGGAAAAGAGCGCAGTGGAAGGGAATGTTCGGAAAAATAGCAAAAACAGAGAGAACTAAATCTTGATTACAAGGTCCAAATTCCTGCAAAAGATGGGTTATCTTTTCATCGTCACGCTCTCTACCATTCAGTATAAGAATAATCATAGACAAATGCTCATATCTTACCTCGGTTCCAATCTAAAACTCTCTTTATACAATTGCTCTTCATCTTTCGTATTCTGAAGACACATTTGGATAGACTGCTGGATCTCGTCTACAGGTGTCCACAAAGTAAACATTAAGAATAGGGATATAAGAGGGATGGTGGAAATAGATAAGCGTGCGGTACTCGTTAAAATTGTAATTTGCACCTGTAAGTCTACAAATACGCGCTAATATCTGGTCAGTCCGTGCACTAACCACCTTGATACGACCTATCGTCAGTCCTACTTCCTTCATTTAATAACAACTCACTGTCCATATATCTTTCGGATCGGTCAACACATCTGTCAACAGATCTGCTATTCAATGCTGAAAGGATTACCATACATATATTTAAGTTATGGATAAGTCGGTACCTCTGGATATCTACATGAGTTTGTTTTGTTTGTTTTCTTTCCTTATTACCTTGGCGACTTGCATCCAGTAGCTGATTAGGTCACTACGCTCTTTCGCCTATCCTGAAGTATGATAGTATCCGATATCCACAAGGCCATCTGGTCGAGACACTCGACCGAAGCACAGACATTGATAGCTGTATTTCCCTCTTCGTCGTTTGGATCTCTTGCCCAGGCTTTAACGAAACGTTCGATAGGATGAATTATGCTGTAAGTCTGGAAATCCATGAGGGTTAGCTGCCGCGCTACCTCAAGTGGATCATTGTCTAATAACAGTAATTTTCCCAGACTACGTGAGAGAATTGACTCAGGCGCTCTATATGGGAAGACCTCAATCATCTTCCTGAGGCTACCCTTAGGAGTAACCTCCAATTTCCTTTGAATTTGTCATTTCAGCTGAACAGCAAAATAACTCAGTGTGCGTGGCAGACGTTCCAACTGATCATGATCTTCTTCTTCATTGTACTACATTTCCCACCAGTTCTCCAGGGCGTTAGACGCACGCAATTGCACAAGCTTCAGTTTCTTTTCTTCCCGTATATCAATTTCGTCATCAGTTTGACCCCGGGAGTGGACATATCCTAACGTGCCACAAACATATCCTAGAACTCTGTGAAAATACCCTATAACCGGTATGCCGCCTTAAGTGAATTACGTCCTTCTCCAGAATTAGGGCCAGACTTTGGCAGGAACATGCCACGATCCTGCCGACCTATCTAGAGCACCGACCGTGGACCTTGAATATACACAATTACCAATGCAATCTCACTGAAGTTATGTGAGTTGCTGTCAATGGAGATTAAGGAGCTGAGTACAAGTCGGAAGTCCTCGCGTCTGGATCCAGGTCTCTTGAAAAATCATGGAATACAGTCAGCTCTATGAGCGTCCATACATACGTTACTATCATTAAAGGATTCGTTGAATCCAACCAAGAAATACCATGTGATTACTCCGATCTTATTGACTCTTCGGCGACGTTTTCACATCAGGTACTTCGGAACAGGAACCGATATACTTCCGTCAGACTAAAATTCACAAAGAAAAACCGGAGAAGGAGAATGGTGTGCGTCACTATACGATCTCCTCTTGTCCACAAGGAAGATCCAGGGCAAAGAAAAAATGGACAATAAAAGCGATTAACCATAGAAGAAAGAGAGAAAGGCACAAGAAACGTCCCCGGAGAAGAATGCATAGCCAAGAAATGAAAGGATGATGCCAGTTTCCCCATACAAATAAGAGAAACTTTTTTTCTTCGTTCGCTAACAAGTTGATTCATTGGGAGATCAACAACATACGTTTATATCACACGTGTTGTCAACGCTTACACAACAATTTCCATATAGGAAACGAGATCTATGCGAGTCACCGAACCATAGGAAGAAAAGTACGTATTGCTACTATCTTATAACGGACATGGTATCCTCTCGGCTCTGTATGTAAGAAACATGTCTCGACCAAGCACATTATCTGATTAGCAACCCCGCTTCTTACTGTACCTCATTTGTTTATGCTTTGTTTATCATTTTCATGTTTATTCCTTCGATCACGCAAATAGTAACATGTCTGTTCAAATGCTAGACCTACTGCACATGATTTTTGGAGATCAACGACGCGCTTGCAGACCTGCGTTTCAGTATCCTGTTCCAATATTATCAATACCGACGGCTCCAGTTGTATCAATTTTTCAAGATATCACACATAGCACAGATATACTTTACAACCCTATCCAACAGTTAGATTGACATTGACCCTACAGACAATGGCGGCTGTTCGCACATTCTGCCATGGAAACTAGTGTGGTTAGATCAACTCCACGGAGGATCTCAACCGGATGATCTGTTCGCAAGCTAAAACAGGAGGTGGGCCCATACTATTATTACATGCACGATCTTAACTATGAGGAGGTAAAGCATATTTATGGCAACAATAGATTCAAACAGCCCTCTCTGGTTGCGTATTGCGCACGCCCTATTAAGCAGTTACAAATTTTACGAGTCTGAACTATATCTAGCTGGAGGATCACAGTTCTGAAAACCCCCATGTCTTCTAAACAAAAGTTCGGTCTAGAATCTCGAAAACTATTCAAGGCGAGAAGCAGACTGAGGTCGAAGTCGGAGGGTCCCATTGTGGGAACGTTTGGGTCTGGGATATGATAGTGATTCTACGTTGCACGTCGCGGCACACGTGTAACCCCAAATATGCCCGACAATGATTTCATACGACGACGCATTAAGGTGAGTGAGGAAACGGAGCTGTACGTAAGAGAGGATGCTGATGAACTAAGTGGCAGCTGATGAAATAAGCATATGTATGTCGTATTTAAGCATTGCTGCTCAGGACAAGCTTTTACACTTCCAAAGGAAGTATTTTAAATTTGCGATGGTAGAACAAAAGTCCTTTCCCTCCGACTCAGGTACATATCTGAAATTTTCTAACTGAAACCAATTTCTATTGGACGTAAATGAAGAGAACAAAATGTCACCACATCTCCGATGAGGACTTCCGTCCGATCCCTAGAAGAAACCTGCTGCAAACTACTGAACAGTGTACCATTGGAGTTCTGCCTGAAGATTCTCAAGCGAGAACTGAACTACAGTGCTTAATGTCTAGATGCGATCTACAGGACAGAAAGGCAAACAAGTGCACAAATTTCATATAACGGTCTATCAATAGAAACGGGGCCTGAAATATGTATATTGTTGCAGACAGAAAAATTGGTGGTTTCAGGACGGTTGAGTAGCAAGTTACATCCTATGACTTTGTTTCCTTGGGATTATGTGGTGCTTTAATTGATGGTTATCGGTGCACAAAAGAAGTGCGGCAAGCAATTTATTTCCATTGCATAAACAGGGCTACAATATATCGCCTCTAAGCTCAAGCCTTTCGTTCCTCGTGCTATACTTGAAGATCGCAGCTACTGATTTCATTGATGACATCAGCAAAAGGTATCTAAATAGGGAACGAAGGCATGAGCCATACAATGACCTTCTGAACGCCCACAAGCACGATGCATATGAGGTTATTTTTTTTTGAAGCCTTGCTAAGATTACATCATCGACTAGAAGAGAGGTCTGCATAGGCAGCGTCAATAGGCGCTACTACCTTCAAACGCAGTTTAGCAATACTTCTTACGACGTCTTCAAAAAACATAGATATAGCCACTAAACCGCATAAGGCCATTTATCCAGGAGCTAGAATACAATTTTCCAAGAAGAAACAAACGCTTCCGGTCGGTGCCTATTTGACCCTCTGAGAGAAAAGCATCAAGCAGTAATCAATAAATCCAAAAGAATTATATGTAATAAAGTTTCCCCTCGAAAAGAGATTCAACTTTCTTTATTGCTTTAGACGCGATGCTAACAGAGCTTTAAAATCTACACTGTGTTTCTTGGGGCTAATTGAATCGTGGCTGTGCAATTTTCAGAGAATGTTATCGTCTTGGCAGTCATTGCACACGTATTCGTTGAACACCTTGACGTCCCATTGAGCGACGAATGCTCTACCTGCGAAATCGAGCTGAGCAGTACACTTGTAGGTATCACCGTCGCATTTGATGGACTTGACATCGACGGGTTTAGCAGAGGCCAAGGCGGCAACGACAGCAAGGACAGAGAGGGCAAGAGCTTTAACCATTTTGATATTTGATTTTCTTGAGATGTAGATGAAGATATAGGACAAAAGTGTGCTCAACGCACCCTATTTAAATACTGTAATCGTAAGGCTTGGAGGCGGAGGTTTCTACCCATAATCTTTCATTCATTTCTATCAACGACATATTTTTCATTGCATGTTGCTTCCATTCTGGATCTGCCCGTTTGGTAAACGGAGATTACTATGAGTTCGTCGTTGTCTCTATTTTAGTCCGACGCCAATGCATCTATTGGTCCTTCCCGAGAATGCAGCATAGAAACGTCATTGAGTAATCAAGGAGATAAAAACAAACTACTCAGACAAAAGAAGTCGGTGAGACTCAGTTACCTTTATTGACTGAATCTTTTCTGACATTCTGTCGTATATGAGAACTGGATCCGTACTCAACTAAAGGAAATTTTCTTCGGGAAACGAAACACAAGGTTCGGTGAAACCGGCTTGCATAAAGATGTTCGGAGTAGTTTCTGACATAAGACTTCTACCCATGGACCACAGTTAGCTCTATGGATAATTTTGTACAGTTCCCATGTGGACGGGTCTGAACGGTCGAGGCGATTTCAAGACTGAGTCCAATCTCCAGCCTTCTTCTGGGATGGAACGCAGTGCATTTTACAGTATAATACATTATGTCAGAACCGATACATCTGGTGGCAGCGGGAAAAGTATGAAGAAATTCCAGAAACGGCGTGCTTCTGCGCTCCAGGCTTTAACGGTTATTGAATACAGCTGTAGGAGGTCCCTACGCTTGCTAATCTGCGATATTGGTACTATATCGATAAATCCCTATCTAACGCCCACTAGAGGAAAAGTAAGAGAAGCCGTGTTCCGAACGCGTTACGTTGTTAGGATAGCGTTTTTGATATTGTGCATTGAATTTCTTTATTGCTGTGCTATTCAGTATTTCTCGACATCGGCTTAAGTCGCTTAATAGACCCTCATGTATCAAGTTTAGGAGGACAACGCTTCCAACTCGCTCCGAATATATCGGTCAAATCTGCACATAGTTACACTATTAACTGAAGGTGCTTCGAGATTAAGCAACTACACGTTGAAAAATATGCACTATATACGACGGCGGGATATCTCTAGAAAGCAATGCAGCTGTTCCATTAGCAAGTGAGTAGTCGCCATCTTCGCCTTCCGTAGACAATGCGAAGCTGGTACTACGTACAACATTGCATTGGTGATGCTTTATTTCACAAATATCAAAGATATACTTGTATAACGATTTCCACATGAAACGGTATTCAAACAAAATACTAGCATCCAGACATCAGCAATGCGCTTCGCGTTTTAGTAACCGTTAATCAAGCGCGTGCTCGACTCAACTGCTTTCTTTTCGCACCTTTGGACGGCGATGACTTTTCAGGAATGCTCTCTATTTAGGAATACATAGAACCAGTAGACAATTTTGCCGCTTTGCTGCTTTGCTGGTTTGCGCATTTTGCCAAGCAGGCTGTAGTTGACACACCCATCTTGCAAACCTTTTAATCGAATGACCTATTAACGCATGAAGCACCGTAATTTCATTTATTACTACCATGCGCTCTAACCTATGATCTTTTAATGTATATTCATACCGATGGCAGATCCTGCTAGTTCCACCCGACAGCATATGGCTAATAAGCTCTGAACAACTGCGACGTCTAGCAAATGGAATTGTAGGGTTGACATAGTAGCCAGCATATTTTGTATAGAAAGCGTTCTAGAGCAAACGCTTTAACTGATATCACCAAAGTAGGAGAGTTCATTGTGACTTGCAAAGATCTGAGATATCAGGTACCAAATTGTCCCTTACGCAGGAACCCATGTTACACCACAGCAAGCATAATTCCAGGTCCCCGACAACAATATTATAGAACAATAAGTTAGTATAACTGAAGATATGAGGATATATGTACAATGGAATATTAATTGCCAGTGCCATGTTCGACATCATTGCAGAGCGCAAGTCTTTACGTTGCCAAGAACAGTAATTTAAAGTGTCGATAAAGTATTACTTCTATCAGACTCAGTTACAAGCCCAAAACTACGCGCCTGGACCAATCTTAATGAAGGATCACGAGAAAGATCAAAATGAACTCAGGTCTCCAATGTGCCCATTACTCCCAATCTCTAAAGCAGATCCCCCGTGAAAACTGGACAGCGTACGAACGGATTCTATTAGAACGTATGCAATAAGTGCCTGGAGCCATATTGCTTCAGATGCATAAGAGCCTACGTTGTAAATAGTCGAGCCGATGCTTAAACCTCATAGAAGACCCAGAAGAAGCGTGATGCTAATTTCTACATGGAAGCGGAAACTGAAATAAAATCGTTACAAACAGAGAAATTAGCTATTTTCAGCTTGCCTGCATAGTAACTTGTGATACTTGACAAGTTTTCAGCTTCTTGGAATGATGTAATATTTTCGTTGGCAGCTGTCAGCAACACAAAGCAGTATGGTAGTCAACTCATTTACGCTGAAGCAAAGGTATTACGGCACGTTCTATTCAGTATCAAGTCTTCCGTCCCTCGCAAGGTGCTTGAAAAATCTAGCCGTCGATTTTATTGACAATGTCCGGCAAAGAGATCTGAGTATGGACTGAAGTCGTGAGTTTCCCAGTGTTCTCCTACACATCCAAACGCAATACGTATACGTAGACTCCTTTTCCAAAGTCTTGCTAGGATCGGATCGCAACTCGAAAAGAAGAAAGGGACTGAATAGGTGGTGCAAATAAACACCATTGCGTTGGAAAACGTCTTAGCATTGCTTCTTACAAAGCATTCAAAGAACACATAAATGATCGTCAAATGGTATGATACTGTCTATCCAGAAACGAAAACAGAATTTTCCCAGGAGACCTAAATGCCTCCAATCGATACTTGATTGAAGTTCTTAGGATTAAAGACATCAAAAAGTAATCAATGAAATCAAGAGGACAATTATATTTGACAAAGTTTTCCCTCTAGAAGAGGTTCAACTTTCTTTATTGCTTTAGAACTTGAAAATTGACACTATATTTCTTGAAGGCTAAGGGAGTGGCTGTTGTGCAATTTTAAGAATGCATCTTCTTGGCAGTGATGGCAATCCCGGTCCTTTAGGATCGATTGTATTGGTTGAACACCTTGACGTCCCATTGAGCGACGAACGCTCTACCTGCGAAATCGAGCTGAGCAGTACACTTGTAGGTATCACCGTCGCATTTGATGGACTTGACATCGACGGGTTTAGCAGAGGCCAAGGCGGCAACAACGGCAAGAACAGAGAGGGCGAGAGCTTTGACCATTTTGATATTTGATTTTCTTGAGATGTAGATGAGGATATAGGATAGCAAGATGCTCAACTCGTCCTGTTTAAATACTGTGATCTTAAGGCTTAGAGGTGGAGGTTCCGCTCCTTAGACTTTATTTCGTTTCTATCATTGATACTTTTTTTAATGCATGTTTGCCTCCGTTCTGGATCTGTCCCTTTGATAAACGGAGATTACGATAAGTTCGTCATTATCTCTATTTTGGTCCGACATCAACGCATCTATTGGTCCTTCCTGAGAATCCTGCATGGAAACATCATTGAGGAACCAAGAAGATAAAAATAAACCAATCAGACAAGAGAAAACGGTGAGACTGAATCTTCAGTCCTCCTACTGAACACGAGAACTGGATCTGTACTGTACTAAATGAAATTTTCTTCGGGAAATGAAACAAGGTTCGGTGAAACCGGCTTGCATAAAGGTATTCGGAGTAGTTCCTAGATATCCACCGTAGATCACAGTCATCTCTATGAATAATTTTGTACAGCTCTTGAAATGGTAGTTCCGAAGTGGACGGGTCTGAACGGGTTGAGGTCGTTCCAAGGCTGAGTCCAATCTTAACCCGTGGTTCTGGGATGGAATGCAATACATTTACTGCATAACACATAATATCGGAACCAGTACATCTGGTGACAATAGAAAAGTTGTGAAAAGAATGTCAAAGACGGGATCTCTCCGCCGTCTTGGTTCGAACGAACTGAAGGGGCTGCAATAGATTGTCACGTTGGTTAACGTGTAATTGACGGTATATTTATAAAATTCCTGTTCGAACCTCAGTGGAGAGAACGTAGAGATAACAGTGTTCTGGGAGCATTTACGTCTTCTGCGAAGGATTGTTTGAATATTGCAGATGTGAGACTTTATTACTATGTTGTTCAGCAATTCTCAATGGTAGTCAATCATTGAAATGTTCAATAAGCCCTTGGATATCAAACTTATCGGGATCCTTCCAACTCACTCTAGAGATATCGGTCAAGCTTATACATAATATACAATAGCTTTTCGATCGAAGGTGCTTCCAGATGGATCTACTATGTTCTAGGAAGTGAATCTTTGTGTGCGATGGCGGGCTTTTTCTGGAAAGCAATGCAGTCATTTCGTTAACAAATGCGTAGATATCATCTTTATTTCTCCATGCACAGTAAAAGGATCTGTGTATCGTGGCTCTACCTTGGATGACATTGTAATATTGTATGACTGTGTTGACATATAATGGCATGCATACCAAATTTTGACATTGCTTACGTATAGTGGTTTCTCCGAAATAGGCAATGCGCTTTGCAATGATCTTAAATAAACTATCGTTGATAGAGGGGAGGTTTAGTGTTACTGATATATTCCCCGCAACTTAGGTACCGACAGGTTTTCCAGACACAAGATCTATTATGCACACACAGATCCAATAGACAATGACGCTGGTGCCCGGACTTTGCCAAGTAGTCTGGAGTCGTTATATCCATCCCACAAAAATTTCTCAATCAAATGGCCGCTTGGCAAATTAAACAAGGTGGTTCCATCAATTACTACGCATATAATTTGGCCTATGAAGTGCTGAAATGGCCTCATATTGAAGGTCGTTTCAAACAGTTTTCTCTGGTAGCACATGGTACATAGAGTTTGAGCAGCTACAAATCTTATATGAACTGCAGCAGCATAGTCAGTTGGAATCATAGTTTTGACAAAGCAAGCTACTTATTTTGTAGAGGCAGCATTCCAGAACAAACGTTTTGACTCAGAACCCCAAAAAACCATGGAAGAGGGAAAATTAGATTAAGATCAAAGCAGGAGGGTCCATGGTGCGGGCATCTGGGATATGAAGTACCAGATCGTTCCTTATAGGCATCGCATGTTACACCACAGGGTGCATCATTTCAGTGACATCCGAAAATAATTTCGCAGAACAGCAGATCAAAGCTGGAAGCGTTTTCGTATTTACAAAATCTCCGAACGTTCACTGACATCCAAGAAAATACCATGTCAGTCTTACGTTGGCTTCACGAGTTTACACTAAGACATGTACATACTTATAACAACAATCCTAACCCTACAGAAAAAATCTACGCAAAATGTACGCAAAATCTCCAAGAAATCTACACATTGTGGCTCCTCCCTAGCACAACCCAAGAAGGTGACGGGGGGGGCCGAAGATGTGGTAATAGCTCTCTGAGCCGCGCTTTATTCGTCTATTTAATGAAAAATTTTTCAATTCCCTATTCTTTATATCTTTTTAAGCTAGTTGAGATCGTCTATAAACTTTTTTTCGTATTTGGGCGGGACCTACGAAAAGCCATCGGCCCTAAGATAACGGGCGGGTTACTACCACATCTTCGGCCTCACCTCCGTCAACTTCTTGATTGTAGGTCGTTCCTATCACAACCTCAGTTGACTCCGGTTCGGCCTCCGATGTGGTATTGTTCTCAGCTGCCGAAAAAAGTTTTTCTACGATTGCTGCACCTCGAGATTGCTGTGTTGGTGGTTTGTAATAATAGCGTTCAAACGTGTCTGCGTTGAGACTCCAATTTGCATGTTTTTTGAGGTCTTGCATCTCGCTGCCTGCATCCATGGCTCCTGTTCCTGCTGCTCTCTAATTGAGTGTGCCTTGTATACCTCCGTGTCTACTCCTGCTGCTGTCATATATTGGACCACCCAATTTGTCACTGTGGTTGTACGGACTGAACGGATTTTGTCTGCTTCGAGTATGTATGCAAGGAATAACGTGTGATTTTCTAGTAAAAATCTCCTTAAGTGTTCCGTCTTCTTGATGAACGTATGAAGAGTGCGCACCGGACATAGGTTTGGAACGTCGATCGTACCGAAAGAGGACGTTTTTGCCTGGGCTTCCTTTGGTTCTCTAGCGATGAGAACTACGCCGGTAAGTGTCCCGTTTTCATATTGAAACGTGACGTCGCGGTGTTGTAACCGTCGCAGATCTGATCGGGGCCTCCATACCGTTGTAATGCATAACAAGAGTAAAGTTTTCGCCTGCAGTTGGTCTAGCGGGAGCTTGTCCGTTTCATTCCAAGAATTGAGATAATTGATCAGTAACTTAACGCCCCAAGTTTCAATATCAGCTTTCGTAGGAATCTTGACTTTTGCATGTCGTCGTGCTTTAAAGAAGTTGTTGAGAAGCGTTTGTTCTGCCAGACCCGGCTTCGTAGGATGTATAATTCGAAAAACAGACCCAATGGCTGACCGAAATGTTTTGAGGTATGTGTATGAATATGATTGCTTTTCCACCAAGAAACGCACGATTGCTGGAATGTCGTAAGCTTTTGGATCTACGACAGGGTTTTGTGCTCGAGCCCAGTTTACCCATATCTTCCAGGCTCGGTCATACACTTGCCTGGTGCGTTTCCTTGTCGTGTTCGATATGTATTCGGATGCCTTACCCTGGATCCCTTGCGTGTGATATGCCTGCTGGATAACTGCCATGCGATCATCGTCCAGCGTTTCCATTTCCATGTTACTGCCCTGATGTTCATCCGGATTAGGGTCGGCCACCAGAACAGCGTTGGCTAATAGGGTGTGATTAGCACCGCCGAGCGGATCTTGTCTTGTGTCTGTTTCCGAAGTACACGTGGGATCAACCTCCATGGTGGGTGGAGAAATAATCCCTTGGTTGGCCACGGCTGTTGCAAGGCATCCATAGCCGCTGCTGATGGATCCGGATGCATGCTCCAATACGTTGGAGATAACAGAAGTTCCGCCGAGGAATTTTCATTTCGTATAAAGGAATCGTCTGTCGGCTGAGTGAGTCCGCTGACGTGTTCTTCACTCCTGCAATATGATGAAAGGTCATCCGCAATTGAAACCGGTTGCATAACTCTTGGATTTGTAATGCTAATTCCTGGAGTTTGAGCGAACTCGTCCCTCCGGATTTCCGAACATATTTCAAGCAGTGATGCTGTCCGAGTATATCTGAATCGTTGTCCCTTCGTAATCTTTTGCGTGTAGCTGAAGCGCGAACAAGATCGTCTTCAGTTCCTGAACATTGATCGAATCCTCTTTTTCTGCTGGCTTCCAAAAGCCGTATGTCTGGATCGCGGGTGAACTCGTTCCCCATCCCGTATCTGAGGTATCTACATGAATTGCGATCTTCGGCGACGGAGGTGTGTCGTCCCTGATCGGGATTCCATTGCGGAGACTGGCGATGTTCTTCCACCATTGTAGATCTTGGTGCCCACTCATTGATAATTGACATGCTGCCTCCCACTTGTGGCGAGCGCGGTGTAAACTCCTCGTCAGATTTCGTTGTAGATACCGGAGATGGAGGAGGGCTTCCCCAATCGCCGGTATCATAGATGTCATCTTCCCCAATAATCCTGCCATCCAACGGCACGATCTCGTCTTGTTGGGGTCCTGAGCTTGTTTGATCCGTGATCGAAGTTCATCATCTTTTGTTGTGGCACCTCTATTGTCATATTCTTGGTATTGAATTGGAATCCCAGAAATTCCTGTACATGTGTTGGCTGTAGTCGGCTCTTTTCCATGTTGATGAGAAATCCAAGATTCTGAAGATGGGTTATCACCTTTTGGACAGCGCGATTCATTTCTGCTGGAGTCCTCGATAAGATGCACATATCGTCGAGGTCATATACCAATCGAATACCTGCTTTCCTCAATGGTTCTATCGCGTACCGCATGATTTTGGAAAACACCCTGGGTGCCACACTCAGGCCAAATGCCAGAGAGTTGTAACAATATATCGTTCCCTGGTGTCTGAAAGACAGGTACCGACGTGATTCCTGGTGGATCGGGACTACCACGTAAGCGTCCTTCAAGTCCAATTTGCAAATGAGATCTCCTTTCTCGATAATATCCCTCAATGCTGGAATCCCTTCCATCTTGAAATGGTGACATTGAACGAATTGATTGATTCTCTTGCAGTCTAGAATTGGGCGCCTCTTCGTCGGTTCCTGAATCGTGAAGAAGTTTGAGAGGTACCTGTCGTCTTGGTCGGTTACTCTCTCTATGACCCCAGATTGGAGAAATTTCTCGACAGCTTCGTCTACCGCCTTCTGATCTTCGCCTGATAGCGATAGGTTTTGTGATCTCCATAGAATCGGTGTCGATGACCATTGTATACGATATCCCTCGTTGATCACTGATAGAGGCCGTGGGTGAGTTGTCGTCTTCGCCCAATATTGTGCGAAATGTTTGAGCCTCCCACCCGGTAATATCCCGTCCGCTGGGATGGTGTAATGTGCTGTGGACAGGATTGGACGCGGGACCTCTGGAGCCATGTCCTCTGTTACTGTTGATTTTGTACCTGAGGGTTGGTCTGATCATTGTCTTGTCTGGGACCTGGAACTGTGTTCCCCTGCCTTTGCCAAAAAAAAAAAAGATCGGTCGCCGCCGTATGAGTTTCCTCTGGTATTGTAGTTTGTTCTTCGGAACGATCCCCGGAACGATCCTCTCTGTCGGGATGATCCACTTCCATATGGTGGGTTTTGTTGGGAGGAAACTGCGCTGCGTAAGATTGCTTGCTCATAACGGGCTTGATGGATCTTCTCGACAACTTCGGAAGAGAAGGCCATTGTTTTGTCTGAGTCCTCGTCTGGTTTCTCCAAGTAACGCATACTTCCTGGTAGACGGAGTGCCTTTGCTGATAGTTATCTGTTTTCACGGTCCCATTGTCGACTGGTTGTAAACTGGAAGGTCGCCAGTCTGCGGAGATTTTCCATGACGTTTTGGAGGTCTTCCTGATCACTTTCAGACCCTCCTCTTTGCACAATGAATTGTACTTCTTCATAAACCTCGGTGGTGGCTTGGGCTGCCACTCGGACTTGTTCTGAATGTTTATAGTTCTGACTAACTGTTTGATAGGCATCCACCGAGTATTTCTTAAGATCGGGGATGAAGGAACGGTTGATGGCTCCTTGGTTTGTCCATTCCCCTCCATCATATTTTTGGATCTCTTTAGCGTAGCGTCTGACGCTTTTCTTGAGATCAGCTTGGGAAGTGTTTTCCATTTCCTCGAGAATCTCGGATGGGATTCCTGGTCTTTCTCCATATCCGGACTCGCTTGTTGCTTGAGCTTGTGTAACTCGGTGGAGTAATTCATTAAATTGATCTTGTGTAAGTGTAACTGATCCATTGTTGACACTTTCCATAGTTTCCCCACGATGCGCGGCTTAGAAAGATATAAAGAATAGGGAATTGAAATTTTTTTCATTAATTAGACGAATAAAGCGCGGCTCAGAGAGCTACTACCACATCGGAGGCCGAACCAGAGTCAACTGAGGTTGTGATAGGAACGACCCGCTGTTGTATTCCAACATCCTCCATTCACTGTCAGATACATTGCTAGCCAATGATCGATACATTACCATAAAGAGATCCTATTTCTACTCCGAGGTTACCTTGAATACAGACTGTGGACTTTCAATCGCTTCCATATTAGCACTTATCCCAGATTCCTTTATACAATGCCTTTCACCGAGTTTTCTACGATCCGCTCTCGATCTGTCCTCTGTAAACACTGCATTAAGAAAGATCCAATATAGATGCCGGCTATATCATAGATATATGGTCATCTGTGCAATCATGGAATATAGTCCGATCTATCTGTATCCATGGATGATTTTGTTATAAAAAGAGGAACGCTTTTTATTCAATAAAGGATTATCTAAGTCTCGCTGACTTCTCTTGTCTCTTGTTTTTTCTCATTCATCCTCCTGATTCTTCACCCGCAACCACTTTTTAATTCTACTGTTCCTGATTCAACTGAGGCAGCCCCAATGAATTACATTCTGCATTGCCGAACAGATCTTCTACTCCCTGATCTCTAAAAACACTTCTTTAAATTGGTTAACGGACAATACCAACATCTAAGACAAGAGATAACGCTCTAGTCCGAAGTCAAAGAGACATGTAAATGTCATCAACTCAAATCATAGAAAAGCTTTTCAGTC
The DNA here is from genome assembly GCA_000697055.1 of Saksenaea vasiformis B4078. Classification (NCBI taxonomy): domain Eukaryota; kingdom Fungi; phylum Mucoromycota; class Mucoromycetes; order Mucorales; family Saksenaeaceae; genus Saksenaea; species Saksenaea vasiformis. Next base: position 84,447 of record JNDT01002323.1, on the reverse strand, counting down.
TTCGGAGGTCGTCCGCCATCGGCATGATTTTAGGTTTACTGTTATTCGCTGGATATCTATATGATTATATGGTATATTTAAAGACGTGCACATCCCAATCAGCGTAGGAGATCGGCGGATGTACAGAAGCTTTGTAAATACGAAATTGTTTTCCGATTCAGCTGCCAATGTTCTAAGAAATATGATTGACTGAAATGATCGTTGTTGTACGATAGTACAAACGTTGTAAGTGTGGTTTTGTATAAGTGAAAAAAAAGGAGAAAAGAAAAGAAAAGAAAAGAAAAAAGGAAAAGGAAATGAGATATGTCGTTCGGTTGTAAGTGAGCACCAGATACTTTTATAGTCGGTATCAAAGACTTCAAAGGGTTAATGGTGGTAAAGGTATCAACGGAGTGATCAGAGATAAAAAGGGAAGCGTGGAAAAAAAATAAAGTCAAAGGCGATAGAAAATCAAGATAAACTTGCTTGCCAAAGTAATATCGTGCTGAAAATTGTCTTTATTGCGATCCCTATGAGGGCTATTTATACTAGTTCTAGTCTATGGCTGTTCTACAAATAATCATTGTCGTGATGGATATTTAGCAAGTCCGATCCATGAAAAGGATCAAAGTGATCGTGTAACGAAATCAAAGTGATTCCTTCGGAGTAGGAGTTTGATTTTGGGTTTTCAGGAGTGAGATGAGTGTGTGGAACTGTTACGTCGGAATTGTATTGTAGTAGGTGAGAAAGGTGTCTGTATTGCCGGGAAGAAGGTCGAGTCCAACTGTGTGAGTTGCATATAGTTGGTCGGTCGGTATTGTCGCATGTGTCCAGTTTTGAGATTGTGGTTTGGTCATTGCGAAATGTTGAAGCATTGAGAGCATGCTTATGCTCCACATCGTCGTCTGGGTCTGAATCTTGAGCTGAAGCAGCTCGGCACCTTACAACGTTTCTAAAGAAGAGGCACTCATTGTATTTAGAAAGGGTCTTTTGAAAGAAACGAACACGCAGCATTCACTCAACTTTCGAACGTTCCCCTCCTCTATCGTCTCTATCGTCTCAATCGTCTCTATCGTCTCAATCGTCTCTATCGTCTCAATCGTCTCTATCGTCTCAATCGTCTCTATCGTCTCAATCGTCTCAATCGTCTCTATCGTCTCAATCGTCTCAATCGTCTCAATCGTCTCATCGTTTTCAATCGTCTCTACCGTCTCTACCGTCCCTATCGTCCCTACTGTCTCTATCATCTCTATCGTGATACTTCAAACGAACGGCGACGATGCATGCATTTTCTTCACATCCAAAAAGTGGCATGTTCCATAAGGTTTTATTTCTTTGTGTGTTACATGCTCTTCAAGGCTATCGGACTTCTGTATTTCTTAAAGTACCCTTTTTTGCGTCCTTCAGCATGACACTTAGCCCGATTCATGCGGACGTCACTGTTCTTGCAATACTCATCAACGAACTCCATGTCATCCAGTTCTCCTTCCGGTTCGAGTTCTGGAAGCAAATCTTCAGGATCTTTTTCGGGTTCTTTTGTATGTCGCACGACACAGAGATCTGGTGGCTCTGGCATAGGAGTCACTGGACTACAATTATCCCCTTCGTCATCAAACGCTGCCGAATACTTCCTTTTGCATGTATTCAAGCAGTCTCGAGCATCTGTGGCATACTGAGTGACTTTCTTCATCGCATTATGTGGCTAGCTCCTGGCTGTTCCAATTATCTTACTCATTTGGCTGATCATCTGGTCACAGACATCGAGTAATATATCGATTTTGTCGTCTTCAGATTTGCACACCGTCTCGAATTTTTCCTTGGCGATCTGGTACAGCAGTTGGATAGTTGCATCGTTCCTCTGTCGTAACCCCAGCAACGACCTCCTTTGCTTCGTCAAGGAGAGGCCTATAGCAACCAGTGGCTGCATATTTGTCATACTAACGTGACCTTCAATCGTCCCAGCAGAGAGCATGAGGCACCTTTGCGACCAAATGCCGCATTGCATCTCCGTTAAATATGCGAACTCGTTACTTGGTTTAAACTTCGAAGCCAATACTCGGCCACTTATGCCGTTCACGCAAATTATGAGCAAAATCGGCATCATTTTGTGAGATTGCTCGACTGCGAGGCAATACTGTACTGCTCTATCCGTAAAATCCATAGAGACTGTGTGCTGTATTTCAATTAAAACAGGTGGAAGGCTTTGTGACTTCAGATTAGATACGTAAAGGACATCAGATTTGGTGTTGTTTGTCCAGTCTGAGTCTGCCACTGAGTAGCTATGGTAGCACCCCTTTCCTTTAATAAAAAGTTAGTGATATTAAATACGGATGACATCAAATACAATACCTAGTAGCGACTGAATAACAAGCTTCATTGCTCGCTTGTCCTTCAGAACCAGCTTACTGACTAAATCGGTACCAGGGCGATATTGCTTTGGGAGGAGAAACGCCATGAGGCCAAGTTCTTGATGACAAAAAGGGTTTCTAAGTAAGCAAGTGTGCTGTCATGTCTTTACCTTCATACGCTAAATACATACGATGCAATACTGCGGATTTCGACCTCTTCGTTTTAAATCAATGGCGAGGGAATCTTTCGAGGCTCTACTTTGGTGTGAAACCAAAAGATGATTGCGTCCTTATTATTGTTCTACATATTCGGAGATTGTGGTCTTGAGCCCGGTCAGTGGATTCGAGTTCCTGAAACAGCCTTGACTTTAGATATTATGCCGATCTTTGGATGTGGATATATATCCTCATATATGATCTATACGACAGCGGCGCTGCAATTGATCTTCAGTAGTACCATTGATTTCCGCATGCTGAGTGCCGCTACCACGGCCAGTAAGGGGTTTCTTTATGATGCGGACTCCACGCATAATGAAAGCACTGTTTGTTGCGTTGTAATGTGCGGGGTACATGAAAGCCTTGTTATGTTGCACTTCCTTTGTGATTTTGATATTGAACCACCTCTCGTTTGTCTGGGATCTCGGAAAGTTCTCATCAGTGATAGGCCATCTGTAAAAGAAGTACATCGCCAATGCACCAGAACTGCAAGCATGGTGATCGCGGTACGGGAGGTACTCACATGCTGAATCTTTTCCTTGATCGTTCTACAGTGCTCTCCTCTGATTGTAAGCCCTTGGTTCCTTGAAAATTGCGGGTTTGATATTGTAGAGGCTGTGTTACACAGCCTTCTGAGTATGAATTAAGCTGCGAGACATCCTATGATAACATTCTAAGCAGCCTTAACGTGTAGTAAAGAGTCATTGTATAAGTACGTCTCTTATTAGTCGCAACAACCAATATCTTACCGGAATATAGATAAATAGAGGTACTCAATCTATAATCTAACATTGTCACTTACAACACATACCGAGAACGTATCTGACATACGACCAGCGCGATGCAATCTGTGCAAAAGAATCGGAGAAACCGCAAATGATTCCCGCAGAGCTTACAGCATGAATGAAGAATGAAGCTGGAGTTTATAAGGAACTCAACATCGTAGCAATCTCAAAATCTTTTAAAAGGGAAGCGTGAAGGTTCACCAGAGTGGTTAAAGTAATTCAACAAAAGACAGAGAGATTGCGCAAATGCTGTAAATTATTAATATAACATGTAAATTTATTGGTTATTAAGTACAATTGCAGATACTTGAGGCGCTTTTTCTGTGGATCCAACCAGCAGAGCAAAAAGACATACGTAAAAAATGGGATACGATTAAGCTCCATCGTAAATTCTAACAGAAGCTTGAAACATATTATATTGCCTAATGAGACCTGTGAATGCCAGATAAACGGTCTACCACCTAGCACAGATGATTCAGTGCTCTGAAGGCTTTATTTAAGGCTTTTGACTACTGCAGGGTCTCAAAAGATTGTAAAGAGGAAATACTTATTCAGCTCTGTTAGCTTTCTCACGAATTCCCCAAGTGTGTGGAACCTCCACGGTCTCACTATGCTATTGGGGGAATGTTATCTGGCTCGCAATACTCCTTTACCTTATTATGTGTTTTATACAGAGTTCCCCTATATTCGGTTGAATAAAGTATCGTTTTATTTAACTGAATATATATGGTACGTTTTCTTTCCAGAGTATCTATATTTCCCTCAAGTTAGGATTCTTCATTGTTATAACAATTTTCTTCTTCCTTACTTGAATCTGGAGTGGAGTCCATTACCATTCCATGGGTAATGTCACCGAACATCTGTACCTGGATAGCGGTAGTAGACACTCTTGCCCAGGAAGCTTTTATCATAGCTGTGGCCACACGCCATTCAACTGATTGTCGGTTTATATGTTTTCCTAACGTACCGTCGTTTTGAAGCATGTTATTGCATGCGTCTTCCCGGCAAATTCCTGATGCGAACTTTACACCCAATCCACATGACCTGTCGCGGTTCCATCTTTCGATTCTCTTCATTCGATGGAGCTTGACATGACAATAACACGTAATTAGTTTAAAGAAAAGGAGAAAAAAGCTCTTGGTATATGGTAGCAGGACGACAGCAAGACATTTGTCTTGCAAGGGAATTGCCGGGGTCCTTGGCCGTAACAGGTCGAGAGCGTCTCTTGTTCAGAGGTGTGGCGTAAGTCGGCTGTCATAATACCCATGCAACTGATTTGTGTTCCATAGCACGAGGAATTGGGGATTATCGTGTTTCCATATACGGTGAACTTCTCTACTGGAATATCAACTGAATCTTATCGTCTATAACTTAGATTTGTCACCGAGCTCAGTCCATCAAGGTAGCACTGTATCGCCATAGTAATTGATTCATACTATAATTCGCATCTAATCCCGAGAAGGTTCGCTAGTTCTTATCTCTGGCGGAAGACTAAATCATATAAACAGGCAGGCAATCTGATTCAAAGAAAGACATCCCGCAGTCTCAAAGGATTCTATATTTCTACTGTGTGGACTAAACCAGTCCATGCGACAGTATTTATTGAAGTAGAACATGGAGAGCTTAACGAACTTTTTGAGGGATATGTCCGCCTTGAACAGTATTTCGAGCACAGCTTTTGGTACTTTCGCGTTTCCGTTGGCATTCACCATTTCATCCATTCTTTGTCCAAGCGCGGGAGGTGGCTCCGCAAACACTTGACTCACTGGTGAATGTCCTTAATGCTTGGATGGCAGGTGAGACCCACAACCTCTTTGATATGCTGATTTACTGTTGCGATCTTCAGCAAGCGGTCGGTACCTGCAGCCGTTCTTGAATTTAATCCGAGCAACGACTGCTTTACACAATGGAAAATGGGATCTTGCTTAACTATTTTTCCTTAACAAGAAGATAGTCTATCGGGAACTGAGGTAGTACAGGACCCTGACGGGCTATTTTTTAAGGAAAAGCAGTCGATCATGAACCCATTTTTCGTAGTGTTATCCAAGCATCGTAGCAGTTCTTCATGTCATAACAATTTTCCATACAAAAACTGATGAAGAGGTGATTATTATTTTATTTTTACTAGCAGCGCCCACTATTCAAGCGGCGCATGTTTGCTCGCTTGTGGCATTATACCATTACCATAAACAACTCCTGCTTCCTTTTGTATACAGTATGGCATACCTTGGTATCCTCTGCTTAACAGCAAGCAGCTTTTGCTCGAGAGTCTGAGTTTCTCTTCCAGTGCTGATTGCTTGACGATCGAGAATATTCACGGAGGACGACAGCGGCGCTTACACTGACATCGATGTCGATGCTGATGCTGTATTACTGTCATTAGCATTCAGTATCAATTGGACACTGCAAGAAAAGAAAAAAAGGACTTAAAGTTCGCGGGGAGCGAGAGTCGCATTTTTTTTTCTTTTTTTCAGCTTTTCGAACCCTTTCAAGAAGTTCCACATGGTGAAAGTTTTTTATTGAGTCATAGCTCCGCTACCGTACATTCTCAAATTACTACGAAGATCGTATCGCCACTCGAAGACAAGGAATGACTGAATAGATGGCACAAATGAAGGCTACTGCGTTGAAACACATCTTAGCATCACTTCTTACGAAGCATGCAAAGAGCACATAAATGATCGTCAAATGGTATGATATCATCTATCCAGAAACCAAAACAGAATTTCCCAAGAAGACTTAAAAGCCTTCAATCAATCCTTGATCGAGTTTCTTAGGATTAAAGGCGTCAAGAAGTAATCAATGAAATCAAGAGGACAATTACATTCGACAAAGTTTCCCTTCAAGAAGAAGCTCTACTTTCTTTATTGCTTTAGACGTGATGCTAATAGAGCTTGAAAATTTACACTATATTTCTTGAAGGCTAAGGGAGTGGCGGTTGTGCAATTTTAAGAATGCATCGTCTTGGCAGTGATGGCAATCCCGGTCCTTTAGGATCGATTGTATTGGTTGAACACCTTGACGTCCCATTGAGCGACATATGCTCCACCTGCGAAATCGAGTTGAGCGGTACACTTGTAGGTATCACCGTCGCATTTGATGGACTTGACATCGACGGGTTTAGCGGAGGCCAAGGCGGCAACAACGGCAAGAACAGAGAGGGCGAGAGCTTTAACCATTTTGATATTTGATTTTCTTGAGATGTAGATGAGGATATAGGATAGCAAGACGCTCAACTCGTCCTGTTTAAATACTGTAATCTTATGGCTTAGAGGTGGAGGTCCCGCTCCTTAGACTTTCTTTCGTTTCTATCGTTGATACTTTTTTTAATGCATGTTTGCCTCCGTTCTGGATCTGCCCCTTTGGTAAACGGAGATTACTATGAGTTCGTCGTTGTCTCTATTTTAATCCGACACCAATGCATCTATTGGTCCTTCCCGAGAATCCAGTATAGAAACGTCATTGAACAATCATGAAGATAAAAATAGACCAATCAGACAAGAGAAATCGGTGAGACTCAGTTACCTATATTGACTGAATCTCCCCAGTCCTTCTATCGCACATGAGAACTGGATCCGTACTCAGCTAAATGAAATTTTATTCGGGAAACAAAAACAAGATTCAGTGAAACCGGGTTGCATAAAGGTGTTCGGAGTAGTTTCTACATGTCCGTCCGTAGACCACAGCTCAGCTCTATGGATAATTTTTGTACAGCTCTTGAAATGGCAGTTCCCAAGCAGACGGGCCTAAACGGCTTGAGATCATTCCGAGGCTGAGTTCAGCCTCAAGTGTTAGTTCTGAGATAGAATGCAATACATTTCGCAGTGTAACACATAATATCGGGACCAATACATGCGGTGACAATGGAAAAAAAGTATGAAGAAATGCCAGAAACGGCGTGCTTCCGCACTCCAGGCTTGAACGGCTATAACATAGCTGTAGTAGGGTCCTACGCGTGCCAATGTACACTATTAATACTATATCGATAAAATCCCTATCCAACGCCCACTGGAGGAAAAGTAGAAGGCGTCGTGGTCCGAATGCGTTAGGTTATTGGGATGTCCCTTTTTTGGATATTGCGCATTGATTGTTTATTGCTGTGCTATCCGATGTTTCTTGGCAGCGGCTCAAGTGGCTCAAATACTCAATAGATCCTCACATATCGAATTTAGGGGGGCTAATATTTCCAGCTCGCTCCAAATATATCTGTCAAACCTGCACATAGTCTACACTATTAATTGAAGGTGCTCCTAGAATAAGATACTATGCATTGGAAGATAAGCGCTATATATGACGGCGGGGTTTCTCTAGAAAAAAACATGCAGCCGTTCCATTAGCAAGTGAGTAGTTGCGACCTTTGCCTTGCCATAGATAATACGAACCTGGCACAAAGTACAACATCGCTTTATTCCATTCCTAGTAAAATATATTTGCATAACAATCTCCACATGAAACTATTTCATACCAAATACTAGAATCCACACACCAGCGATGCGCTTTGCAATGCATGTTTCAGTAACCGGTTTCAAAAGCTACCATTAATCAAGCTCCCGCTGGGCTCAGCTCCTTTTTTTTTGTACCTTTGGACGCTGATAGACTTTTCAGAAATGTTATCTCTCTATGAATTTATAGACCAATAAACGATTTTGCAGGTTCGCGCATTTTTCCAAGTAGTCTGTAGTTGGCACGCCCATCCTGGAAAATCTTTTAATCGAGAGGCTGATTGGCAAATGAAGCACCGTGATTTCATTTATTACACCATGTGGTTTGACCTATGATTCTTTAAAGTATATTCATACTGAGGGCAAATCTTGCTAGTTCCGTCTGACAGTAAATGGCTCATAAATTCTCAAAGAATGTGACGTCTGACCGATGTAATTGTATGTCTGACATGGTAGGCAGCATATTTTATACAGAAAACGTTCTAGAGCGAACGCTTCAACTGATAACCCCAAGGACACTTAAGATAAAAGCATATTAAGGTCAACGTAGGAGAGGTTATTGTTCGCTTGGCTGCGACACTGCAAAGATCTGAGACATCAATTACCAGATTGTCCCTTACACAGAAACCCACGTTACACCACAGCAGGCATAGTTCCAGGTCCCCGACAACGATGTTATAGAACAAGAGGTTAAGATAACTGAAAGAATAACGATATATGTACAACGAGATATTGATCAATAGGGGCGTGTTGCGCAAATGAAGCTCCATCTGTTGTATTTCGACATCATTGCAGGAGCGCAAGTCTCTACATTGCCAAGAACAGTAATTTAAAGTGCCGATAAAGTACTTCTTCCATCAGGCTCCGCTGCAAACCTGGAGCTATGCGCCTGGACCAATCTTAGTGAAGATTCACGAGAAAAATGAAAAAAGAGTTCAAGCCTCCAATGTGTGCTCATTCCTCCCAATGTCTAAAGCTGAGCACCGGCAAAGGCTGGCCGGTGTACCAACGGATTCTATTAGAATGTGTTCAATAAAGGTCTGTAGCTGGATTACTTCGGGTCCATAAGACCGTACATTGTAAGCAGTCAAGGCGACATTTAAACCTCATATAGGAGATCCAGAAGAGACGTGATGCTAATTTTTACATGGAAGCGGAAACTGAAATGAAATCGTTACAAACAGAGAAATCAGCTATTTTCAGCGTGGCTTCATAGTAAACTGTGATATTTGACAAGTTTTTGTCTTGGAATGACGTAATACTTTTGTTGGTAGCTGTCAGCAACACAAAGCAGTCTGGTAGTCAACTCATTTACGCTGAAGCAAAGGTATTACGGCACGTTCTATTCAGTATCAAGTCTTCCGTCCCTCGCAAGGTGCTTGAAAAATCTAGCTGTCGATTTTATTGACGATGTCCGGCAAAGAGATCTGAGTATGGACTGAAGTCGTGAGTTTCCCAGTGTTCTCCTACACATCCAAACGCAATACGTATACGTAGACTCCTTTTCCAAAGCCTTGCTAGTACCGTATCGCAACTCGAAGAAAAGAAAGGGACTGAACAGGTGGTGCAAATAAACACCATTGCGTTGGAAAACGTCTTAGCATTGCTTCTTACAAAGCATTCAAAGAACACATAAATGATCGTCAAATGGTATGATACTGTCTATCCAGAAACGAAAACAGAATTTTCCCAGGAGACCTAAATGCCTCCAATCGATACTTGATTGAAGTTCTTAGAATTAAAGACATCAAAAAGTAATCAATGAAATCAAGGGGACAATTATATTTGACAAAATTTTCCCTCTAGAAGAGGTTCAACTTTCTTTATTGCTTTAGAACTTGAAAATTGACACTATATTTCTTGAAGGCTAAGGGAGTGGCGGTTGTGCAATTTTAAGAATGCATCGTCTTGGCAGTGATGGCAATCCCGGTCCTTTAGGATTGATTGTATTGGTTGAACACCTTGACGTCCCATTGAGCGACATATGCTCCACCTGCGAAATCGAGTTGAGCGGTACACTTGTAGGTATCACCGTCGCATTTGATGGACTTGACATCGACAGGTTTAGCAGAGGCCAAGGCGGCAACGACAGCAAGAACAGAGAGGGCGAGAGCTTTAACCATTTTGATATTTGATTTTCTTGAGATGTAGATGAAGATATAGGACAAAAGTGTGCTCAACGCACCCTATTTAAATACTGTAATCCTAAGGCTTGGAGGCGGAGGTTTCTACCCATAATCTTTCATTCATTTCTATCAACGACATATTTTTCATTGCATGTTGCTTCCGTTCTGGATCTTCCCCTTTGATAAACGGAGATTACTATGAGTTCGTCGTTGTCTCTATTTTAGTCCGACACCAATGCATCTATTGGTCCTTCCCGAGAATCCAGTATAGAAACGTCATTGAACAATCATGAAGATAAAAATAGACCAATCAGACAAGAGAAAACGGTGAGACTTACCTTTATTGACTGGATCTTCAGTCCTCCTACTGAACACGAGAACTGGATCTGTACTGTACTAAATGAAATTTTCTTCGGGAAACAAAACAAGGTTCGGTGAAACCGGGTTGCATAAAGATGTTCGGAGTAGTTCCTAGATATCCACCGTAGATCACAGTCATCTCTATGAATAATTTCGTACAGATCTTGAAATGGCAGTTCCCAAGTGGACGGGTCTGAACGGGTTGAGGTCATTCCAAGGCTGAGTCCAATCTTAATCCGTGGTTCTGGGATGGAATGCAATACATTTACTGCATAACACATAATATCGGAACCAGTACATCTGGTGACAATAGAAAAGTTGTGAAAAGAATGTCAAAGACGGGATCTCTCCGCCGTCTTGGTTCGAACGAACTGAAGGGGCTGCAATAGATTGTCACGTTGGTTAACGTGTAATTGACGGTATATCAATAAAATTCCTGTCCGAAACTCAGTGGAGAGAACGTAGAGATAACAGTGTTCTGGGAGCGTTTACGTCTTCTGCGAAGGATTGTTTGAATATTGCAAATGTGAGGTTTTATTACTATGTTGCTCAGCAATTCTCAATGGTAGTCAATCATTGAAATGTTCAATAAGCCCTTGGATATCAAACTTATCGGGATCCTTCCAACTCACTCTAGAGATATCGGTCAAGCTTACACATAATATACAACAGCTTTTCGATCGAGGGTGCTTCCAGATGGATCTACTATGTTTTAAGAAGTGAATCTTTATGTGCGATGGCGGGCTTTTTCTGGAAAGCAATGCAGCCATTTCGTTAACAAATGCGTAGATATCATCTTTATTTCTCCATGCACAGTAAAAGGATCTGTGTATCGTGGTTCTATCTTGGATGACATTGTAATATTGTATGACTGTGTTGACATGTAATGGCCTGCATACCAAATTTTAACATTGCTTACGTATAGTGGTTTTTCTGAAATAGGCAATGCGCTTTGCAATGACCTTCAATGAATTATCGTTGATAGAGGGGAGGTTTAGTATTACTGATGTATTCCCCGCAACTTTAGATACCGACAGATTTTCCAGACACATGATCTATTATGCATACATAGATCCAATAGACAATTACGCTCACATCCATCCCGCAAAAATTTCTCAATCAAATGGCCGCCTGCCAAATTAAACAAGGTGGTTCCATCAATTACTACGCATATATTTTGGCCTATGAAGTGCTGAAATGACCTCATACTGAAGGTCGTTTCAATCAGTTTTCTCTGGTAGCACATGGTACATAGAGTTTGAGCAGCTACAAATCTTATATGAACTGCAGCAGCATAGTCAGTTGGAATCATAGTTTTGACAAAGCAAGCTACTTATTTTGTAGAGGCAGCATTCCAGAACAAACATTTTGACTCAGAACCCCAAAAAACCATGGAAGAGGGAAAATTAGATTAAGATCAAAGCAGGAGGGTCCATGGCGCGGGCATATGGGATATGAAGTACCAGATCGTTCCTTACATAGACATTCCATGTTACACCACAGGATGCAAAATTTCAGGGACATCCGAAAATAATTTCATAAGACAGGAGATCAAGATGGCTAAACGCATGAGCCTATATGAAAAGAAAAAACTAATGTATTATGTCATATCTATGGAATAAAGATGCATTTGTCATATTTCGACGTCATGACGGAGCGCAAGTCGTGATAGTGTCAAAGCAGTAATTTAAATGCCGATGAAAGTAGCTCTGACACCCAGACTCAGCTATGAACCTGACGTTTTCTGCCTGAAACCAATTTCGTTGAGGTTTAACGAGAAACATGAAAATGAGGACCATATAGAATGTGTCCATTGCTCCTGGCCTCTAGAACAGGCCTTCTGAGGATACTAGACAGTGTACTATCCCACCAGGATACCTTCAACAAAGGCCTGGAACAACATGCATTGCTCCGCATTCATATGAATACACGGCGCAAGCGGTCGAGTCAATGTATAGTTTCATAGAAGGATCAGAAAAAGTGTGATATCGTTTTCTATACATGGAATCGGCAATTGAAATGTATACAGAAAAATTGGCTATTTTCAGAGTGGCTGCATTTGTCAATTAAATATTTGACAACTCTTCGTCTTGGGCATAGTATAGTGTGTGATTTTATTGATAGATCCCTGCAGATCCAAGGAATTCGGCAATCAACTCGTTTAGAAGTAGCAAGGCACAGTTCCTTCACTGCCAAGCCTTCTATCACTCGCTAAAGACTTGAAACTTAACATGGTTGGTCATTTCCGGGAAAGGTGGGAAGGATATGAGCGTACAAAATGAAGGTCTGAGCCACTCGGCGTCCTTATGAATGCGTCCAAGCACAATATGTGTGTGGCGTTTTTTTTTTTTGGAAAGTCCCGCTGAGGTACGGCGTAAAGAAACGTCACTACTTTAAAACATGGCTTGGCAGCACTTCTTACAAGGTATTCAAAGAGCGTCTATATGATCATCAAACGGTATGACACCATCTATCCAGGAACCAAGATAGCGTTACACTAGAAGAATCAAATGCTTCCGACCAAAACCTGATTGAATTTCTTAGAGAAAAGGATTCAACAAATCACAAATGAAATCGAAAAAACAATTATATCTGACAAAGTTTCCCCTCGATGAGAGGTTCGACTTTTTTTATTGCTTTAGACGTAGTGTTAACAGAACTTAAAAATCTACACTATGTTTCTTGAAGGCTAAGGTGATAGCCGGCTGTGCAATTTTCAGGACACATTGTCTTCGCAGCGACGGAGATTTAGTCGTTTAGGATCGACTTTGGGGAAACACCTTGACGTCCCATTGAGCGACGTATGCTCCACCTGCGAAATCGAGCTGAGCAGTACACTTGTAGGTATCACCGTCGCATTTGATGGATTTGACATCGACGGGTTTAGCAGAGGCCAAGGCAGCAACGACAGCAAGAACAGAGAGAGCGAGAACTTTGACCATTTTGATATTTGATTTTCTTGAGATGTAGATGAGGATATAGGATAGCAAGACGCTCAACTCGCCCTATTTAAATAGTTTAATCGTACGGCTTGGAGGCGGAGGTTCTTCTCTATCGTCTTTTTTTTTTCACTTCCGTCGCTGGTACCTTTTCTAATGTATTTTTGCTTCCGCTCTTGATCTTCTCTATTGACAAAAAGAGATTATGTCGTGACACATGCCAATTTTTTTTTGACATCGCCGAGATACCTGATGTAAAAATGTAATTAATAATCAAGAGGATAAAAATAAACCGAAGATATGAGAGGTTAGAAGCCCTCAAACAAGTCTTTTATTGATTGCAGAGAATCCTATAGACGCTGATAGAAATGACTGCGTTCTAGGGATCCAAGACAGATCTAGACCCCACTATTATAATTCATAACTTGCGTCCGACGTCTTGACAATATTTATCGATAGCTGATCGTGGAAAGCTCGGTGAAATTGCCTTCTACATAAGATATGCAGCCAATAGCGGAACCAGAAACCCAGCATCAGTATCATGGTTTTATGAAAGGCCTTACCATAGGCGCTAATCAAAGCCATCAGAAAGAAACGAGAGGCACAGAAAACCAGATGCGCTTGAAGAGCTACATCATATTTGTTTCCGCTATGAAATTATACTAGTTCAACGTTTAGGCTAGATCAGCTAACCTTTCATTACAGCTAGACTAGCATTGGCATTCGGAGATGAAGTAAACCATCCAGCTTTAAAAGATTACCACACGCGAAATAGTTATAGAAGCGCAACCTGCCTCGAGATCAATGTAAGGGAAAGAAGAAAAGAGGATACATACGCGTGCGCTTTCATATCAAATACAACACTGTAGAGGAGTAGGTGTATATCGTCAATAATGACATAATGCCGCTTTGTAGAGATTTTCTGACATAACTTGCCGATATGGTTAATTATGAAAATAATAACACGCTGTGTCAAGGTGAACGGAATATGCTTAGATCAATAGAGCAAATACAATGGGTGCAGAACCGAGATAGGGTTTCATGAAAGGGCATTTGATACAAATGAGAAAAATTTTGGACCATTCACCATGAAAAGCAAATATCATCGACAAGTCTATGCTATCATTCTGTTAAGGAAAGGATGGGAAATACAGAGACCACGAAAATGAATGCGATACCCAAGCTGAGACTTGCGAGCAAATGCAAACGTCGAATCGTACGCTGTATTATGGCAAAGACACAAGAAGAAAGCGGAATTATCATTACCTATCATTGCTCTTAATGAAGGGAAGGCATACAATGCGTCATTGTTAAGTAAGGAGCATCAAATCAACTACGAGCAAGCGTTCCGCGCGATTTAAGATACCGAAATATCCTGCAGGAAGAGAGGGACAAAGTCACGGGTACAGCGAAATATTTTTTTTTGCGTATCCTTTTTTTACCATGGGTGAAGAAAAGCTGTCCAGTTATGAGAAACAGCGCCTTGAAAATATTCAGTAAGTTTGTGGTGTGGAGGAGCTTTATATGTTCCACGTGGATCGGGATCAATTTCTTTCTAATATGCGTGTTTTAGACGCAATCAAGAGCTGTTGCGTGAATTGCAAGTACCCTTGAATCTAGTCGATCGATCAGTAAGCACAGCCCATGTGAAGAAACATGTGCCCAAAAAGGAGAAGAAGGAGCCGCAAAGGCCTACGCGCACGTCTGCTCGTCTTCGCGGGATGGAGCCAACGGGGGAATCAGTAATGCAGAAACGTAAAGCTGAAGGAGGGGAGGAAGAGAGCGAAGCATTGAGCAAAAAATCGAAGCGAATTGATCAGCTTGATGCATCGGAACAGTCCAACTTTCTTAAGCTTTTAGATCAAGTGCGTACTATGCCTAATACGGAACCTCCTCCGTCAGTCAACAAGCAGACAGACGACGAAGATGCAAAACAACATCACGAAACACAAAAAAAACTGACGCAGCAAATATCGGAACTACGAATCCGCCATTCCTGGGCAACCGTCAAAGTCACCCCAGATCGAATCAATGGCTGCGTGTAAGTAAACGGTTCAATGAAACAAGCGATGGATGATCCATTTGGATGTCTTTTTTTTTCCCTAGGTTCTATCCATCCAGTGCCAAACTTTTAGCTTGTGCTGCTGATGTATCTGGTCATCTTGGATTTTGGGACGTGAGTGGAGTAAATACGGACGAAGAAAGTAATGAGGAAGAACCCGTGGTCTATACCTATCGGCCACATACGCGTACTATCACCGATCTTCAATTTAATCCCACGGATTCAAACAAATTAATTACAACATCCTACGACGGCACGATTCAGTATTTTGATACAGAAAAGGCAACCTTTGGATCGATGTTGGATTCCAAGTCCTATTCATACACTAATTTCGATCTGACCAAGGATGGTCACACGGTAAGAACCGTGGGCCAAAAAAAAAAAAAAGAAAAGAAAAGAAAAGAGAAAAGGAACTGATCTTTCTTCTCCCTTTTTAGCTATGGTTCTCAACATCCGATGGTGAAGTTGGACATTATGATATCAGAACTTCTAAAGATGTCGTCCACACATTATGTGACAAGAAAATCGGTTGCATAAGTTTGAATCCAGTACACGACCATCTCTTTGCGACTGCAAGTAATGATCGCATGGCAATGATGTGGGATAGGCGTTCTATGAAGTCGCCTATACAACAGTTAGAACACGGCTATTCCGTCACGAGTGCGTACTGGTCACCTAAAGGTAACAAGCTGGTGACCACGTCCTACGATGACTACATTCGCGTATTCTCGTTGGATACGGCATCCGATCTCATCCTACAGTCGGCTATACGCCATAACAACCATACAGGAAGGTGAGTTCTAAAGATTTTTGTGTGTTGGTAGTAGGCATGTTTTTTTTTAGTTTTTAAATTTCCCTCCCCTACAAAATCACAAAGGTGGGTAACCAACTTCCGCGCCCGCTGGAACGAAAATACGGTGTCCAGCATAAACGGTCTGGACCACCAGCATTTTGTTGTGGGCAACATGAAGCATCCGGTGGATATCTATTCGGGCGAGACGGGTAAGCCTATCGAACAGTTATACGATGGCGAACGTATTACAGCAATCCAAGCGGTGGCCCAGTTTCATCCAAGGACCGAATCAGCCACATTATTATGTGGCAATGGAAGTGGAAGGATGGTGTGCTGGACATAATGAATCTGTCATAATTAACAATATAACGACAATACATACGAACTCGGATAAGATGCCCATTTTCCTTACGACATTTGCGCGTAGTCTTGCTTTCAATGTGAGCTTAGAAAAAGTCCTTCTGTATACATGGTTCCCACTAGGATTCACGTACGTTTCCGAGAGACACCAACTACTATCTTCACCAGCAAAAATGCCGGGGAATTTCACTGCGCTTAAGGCCCTGGGAGGCTTTCTTCTCGACAGTCTCCTTGATACAGATATTGATCAGCCACAAGTTGAAAGCAAATATCTATAGTTCATCCCGTGTGCTAGAAGGTACGATGGATCGTGCATTTTCCATAATCGGTAGTACGAGAAGCGGCATTGCTTTAAATTTGCAGTTCAAAGTCCGGCTCTCTGGGGTTATCTCTTTATGACCAAAACCTGCTTTTGTGTTGTGCTGAGCAATGGTTATTGTCAGATAGGACCCCTTGGTAGAAGGAGGTTCCTAGGGCGGTATTTCGACGAAATAGGCGGGAAAAGGGGGAAAACTATTTTGCGAGACGAAAAAGAGAAAAACGTATGATGCGAAAAGTTTGGTTTTTTTTTTTTCCTGGATTGACTGACAGGATCTGCAAAAAAGGAACGGTTGACAGTGAAGCAGTTGAGGACAACAGTAGCAAAACTTTCCTTTCATGTTAAACACCAAGTTACACAGACACGAGGTGTAATAAACGCCATGAGGGTGACATTTGTATGACATCCGAAGCTTTCCGCACCTATCCGTGAACGTAGCACGTTGCGCACGATAGCCCTTTTTTTTTAACATTCATAGCGGTGTTTCTTTTTTAATCCAGAAACGGTTATATCGGCATTCTATGATTTTCCTTTTCGGTTTCCTATAAGTTTGGTGCCTGTACTAATCAATGAACATGAAATTCAATTCACAGAGACCGTTTTGTCACAAGATGCAAATGAACGGAGTATCTCTGGTCGGAATAGATGCTACGCATAATGTGAAGTGGGGTTTGTTGTGTTCTGTGTGGTAGGAATGGCCCACGCCCTGTTGTATTCTTGGATGAACGTCTAGCTTATATGTAGTAACAAACGTATGTGTAATATATGTGTATATAAAGAAAAGAGAAGGAAAGAAAAAAAAAAAGAAAAAGAAAAACAGAAAGTCTAGCCATTTAACATGCGTTCCAGGAAAGCGCCTGCGCTCCAGCGAATGCCTCCAGCGTTGGTTTGAGCAGTTGTCTGTTGTGGTCCGTTGTGTTGAGCTAGTAGTTGTAAATGCCGACGGTGAGCTGCCATCCGTTGGTCCGAGTGAGGCTGTGCCGCCGCTGTTGCGGGTGTTACGGTAGGCCCACTGAGGGTAGATTCAGATTGTGAAGCTGTAGGTACGACCGATTGCTGTTGCTGCCCCATGCATCGGATCAGACTTTCCATCATTGGATCACGATGCTGCTTGACACATCGGTACTCGCGCCCCATTCGTTCAAGTTCACGCGTCAATCGAAGCATATTGCGTGGATGATCCAGATTATTCTCATCATCAATGAATGCATGTTCTCGCTGTAGCATAAGCTTTTGTTGTGTTCGGGAAAGACCAGTGGATTGTGCAGTGGCTGCAGCAGCAACATTGCTCATTGGTTTCGGTCGAGGGTCCTCTGCTCGGTGAGATGGTTGCTGTTTCTTTTTTATGACGACTGCTTCTTCCTGTTCTTGCTCTTCTTCTTCCTTTTTTGCGGTATTCGCGGGATTCGCTTGCTTATCTTCTTCCTTGCGTAAAACAGCTGGTGAGGAAACAGAGGGACTCGGGCTAGGTGGCGGTGAGGTTGCAGCAGTCGTCGTCGTCGTTGTTGTTGTTGTAACAGAAGTGGTGGTGGTAGTGTTGGTGGAAGGCTGTTGTTCGGAAGGGGTCATTGTCATGAGCTTACGTTCAGAAGAAAGACGATGCAATGAGCGTTGCGACTGGGACCGTCGCATAGGTTTCCGTTCATTGTCATCGTTCTCGGCGGCTCTGGCCATTGGGGCAAGTTTAGTGACATGAACTCGGCCAGCCGATTTACGCTTGACGTGATGTCGGGTATGTTTCTTGTGTGTTTCTCCCACAGCAAACTTCTTTTGTTCTTCTTGCACCATCACCGTAGGAAAAAAGAAGAAGAAAAAACGTCTGCAACCGAAGAAGAAAAAAAAAGTTTTGGTGTGTGGAGTTGGTGGATTAAAGCACCGCTCAGGTCATGTCCAATGTGCACCTGTGAGATCGATGCAATTATCGAAGTGTCAGTCTCAGCTGAAACCTTCCTCGGGTGTTAAAGATTTCTTGACGAAACATTACCGGCAGAGCGTTTTTCTCCCACCGATTTAATTTAGAGAAAATGTTCTGGGTGGACTTCCACAGTAACTCTGTTCTAAACTGTCTTTGTGCTTCCGCGTTTCCGTCTAATGGATAACCATGCTGAATTCGTTTTCCCCTCGCCCAATAGATTATAAAGTGAGCGATTGAACAACAGATAAACATTTTACAGATAACTAGAGCCTTACAGCGGTGCGTTTCAAAACGAGAGCAAGCACCAATTTGATCTTGGATGTCATTGATCGGAGATGAGATAATCCAGTAACTTAGATGACTTGCTAATAAAGGAGATGACAGCGGTGCGTGGTTAAAATGTAAACTGTAACAAGAAAATCTATGTCCTTTCGTCTATGAAACAAGAAGGAAAACAGCGTTGCAAGACTCGCTTTTTAAAAGGCGAGCTATCGCCCTACATGTGCTATTTTCGATCTTGCAGTTCATACTTCGTTCTGGCTTGACGGTAAAGTTCCAATCGAAGCGCGGTGCGGTGTGGTGTGGTGTGGTGTGGTGTAGAATTCAGGGGGTAGGAGAGTGAATATGTCAACTCAGCCTATCCGAGGATTTCCAAAAAAGAGATGCCATTGCTAGTTGAGAATGGATTTTGCGTTTTCCAAGCTGTCTTGTCGGACATGTCCAATGTATAGTATAGATCGCCGGTGTTTTCCTTCCGTTCTCTGATAAAGCATTTGTAACCATGAGCTAATGGGTAACGCAGTTAGCGGCGATGAATGCGGCCTTGAAATGGTAGCGTCTACACCACTGCTTACGGGGTGAACGTCCAGGACGAGCTCATTCACGGCAGTTTATGGCTAGATAGGGCCTATAAAAGACTATTTCTTTTCCACATGAAAGAGGACTTTGAGGTGTAAACTTCTATGCTTTATATAGACTAGAAGGTCATCTTCTTCAAAATAAAACATTGGAGGCTTTCTAAATGCCTCATTCTGGTACTAAGCAAGTCTGAGCACTCATATCTTACACAATACCGAATTTGGACAAAAAAAACTAATCTTCAAACAGCATCTTTAAGGGTGACGAAAGACAGGTAGCACATACACCATAAAATAGAAAATAATAATAAGTCCTCTATTCTATGTATAACAGCCGACGCAGTAACCAGATAAAGCACCTGGTGCAGCTAGTTAGGCAACAGAAGCTGGATTCAAATGAATTGGCCTCTATGCACCGCGTAAAAGCTACTGGGAGAATATAGCCCGTCTCACTACCTGTTCCAATGTCTCTGTTCCCAAGGTTCTCAAGCATCACATTTATTGTGTGCCTTTAATCAAGTGTCAGCCAGAATCCGTACTGCCGCAGCAGATCTTTGTGCATATAATTGGTTCATGGATATCGACATTGTTGCCTCATTTCTATACAGATATGAGGCAGTATGTCCCAATAGTCTTCCAGCCTGCTAGGACTCGAAAGGGAAAATGCTAAAAAATGGTGTAAACGGTTATCACTAGAAACCCAAGGGTAATTCATTGGTTGTCTCTGTAATTCCTCATCGTATGCCTGTCGGACGATGGGTTATTTACATAATATGATTGGTACAGTGGCAGATGATAAGTTAAAAGGCGCTAGCGTAGCCGTGTTAGGTCGTGCGATTAGGAGGATAGTATGATGAGGTTACGACCACCTTTGACTTCTTAATTGTAAGTTTTCACTACACGTCTTTGTAGAGCTTCCTGCTATTTAATAATAGTTGTTCCACTTTTTAAAATTCTTCATTAACCAAGACGACATATTTTATTCAAAACGTCGTCCTTCTTCCTCTTCTTCTTCTTCTCCTTTTTTCGTTCTTCGCATGAGTCATTCATTGCGCCCGTGTGACGTAAAAATGTCTTGAGAAAATGAATATCCCGGCTCTTGATGAACCATAACTGTCCTGTAACCTGTGCTATCTTCACTGATGAATAAAGGATTTATAATACCTGTTCGATAGAGAACGCTGTGCAGTCTTATCAACTCTGGTCAAGAACCAGAAGTTGTAGACCTTATATATATTCGATAACACTGGATATATTTTATGCATCTGTATGGTAGTATTCAATGGTAATAATCGGTAAGATTGATATAAACAACGTCCACCTTACCACATACTCATGGGAGTCACTTCGATTTGTGCCATCAGACGGCAGCTGAGTAGTTCTAGTTGAAGCGTTTTATCCCATTATCGATGCTCATACACTTAGATATGGTCTGCAATAATTTTCTGTTGCAGACAATGTGTGAAATAAAACGATGAACGGGTAACTTGGAAAGTTTCACTGCCTATGAAGAATAAACTTTTGCACATCTATAAAGATTCGGAGTTTCCAACCACCATTGTCCCAGAAATCGTTAAGATACAATAACGTCAAAAGATGCATTCTGACAGTATGCGCTTGCTAAAGCATCGTGGATTGGCTAATCTAGATAGATTGTCTCTATAAATTAAAAAATAATATATCAAGCCATCGATATTTCACAAATTTTCTCCGGTCCACTTTCTTGGTCTACATCACTGTACATTTTGCTTCTGTTTCTATAAAACAGCTAATATAGTCTCGCTTTCTAAATGTCACCGAATAACGACGACAATGATAATTATGTAGAGCATCATGTTCCCCAATAGCTTTGAATCGTCATCATTATCAAAGAACGATACATTGCCAAATGATCATCGGACGGGCGAATTTTGAATTGAAAGCAAACTATTATGTTGAATAAGCACCGAGGTTATCCTTGATATCTGGTACTTTTAGCGACAACAAAAGGACTGTAGAACACTGTGTACAAATTAATATCCAGTGTTCCAGTTCTACGATTATGGAAACGCATTCCAGAGCTTTAGCAGCTTTTTGCCACTTTCAGTATAGATAGTCGGGAATGCTGTAATGCAATGCTACCCAAAGCCTTACCCAAGTGACGAAAGGTTGCAAATAGTTAGTAACTGTGTCTCATGGCGCCAAGTTACAAAACAGCTATAGAGTGATGTATGATTTTGTACGAGACATAGTCACTTGAAAGTAAACTCGATAGAGGATAGTGCACC
Source organism: Saksenaea vasiformis B4078 (assembly GCA_000697055.1). Taxonomy (NCBI): domain Eukaryota; kingdom Fungi; phylum Mucoromycota; class Mucoromycetes; order Mucorales; family Saksenaeaceae; genus Saksenaea; species Saksenaea vasiformis. The sequence goes on along the minus strand of JNDT01002323.1, from coordinate 62,679 downwards.
TTTCAGGTCATTCACGGCATAAGAAACTCTTGAGATCACGCTGCCCGTTAATATTTCCTGCTCTAACCAACAAATTTAATTGGTCAATTAAGCAGATTGGAGACCCCGGGTTTTTTTTCTCTGTAAACTCATAGTAACGTATCAAGCGCATCATTCACTTGTTTGATCTCGAATCGAATAAGGACAAGAGACTTCTTCTCATCATCTCAATTCTTTGTTGATACCTTGTTTATAGCTGCTTGTAGCATATGATATAAACATGATACAAACGTGATGTACAATTATCGTAGATTATCGATTATGCGGGCAGGCCCAGAAATCAGCTGCTATTGAACGCGCATTTGGACGGTCGATTTCTTCTTGTCTCATTTTACAGATCAATTACCTTCTGTAGCACTTCGAACAGCTTGCTGTCTAGATTGTTTCGAAACGCCAAGCTGTGGTACAAGGGCTCTGGCATGAATTGTACTTCGCAGAGCGAATAAGCCAAACTCCAAGAAACCTCCTTCTCTGAACCAGTGATTCGCATCATATGTAAATATTGACCTCGGTATATATGCATGATTCGAAGAACCAGAATGGTAAACCTCCTGTTTACAAACTAACCGTGCGGGTCAACCAAATTTTCTAGAATCTTCGCACGCAGCATGTTGCGATTAGGACTTCAAATAACCGGAGGTCATCTAATGGCAGTATATATTTCGTTATTAGATGGTGAGGGCATAGAGTTTGCGCAGGAGAAAAAGTAGTTTGCATGAAATGGTCATTCTACTGTTCTATAGAGAGATTACGTCTATACTCATAGAAAGCGGTTGAGTTGAAGAATAGTGCAAGGCTGATACCAATTGCAACATTTTTCTTCGAGCAAGTCCTCTACCAAAGTTAATTGTACCATTGTTCAATAAAAAGGATAAGGATGATCATAGAATCACGCCATAAAATAATAGCTTCGATTGATTTATTGACCATAAGGGAAATTGCAAACGAGATGTTCAAAGTGTTATATTCTCAGCATTCTATTTATTTATTTAGTGGAATTGTTTCTTTAGGTTCCAAGGATGATTTGAAACCGACTTGTCCCGTTGATAAAACTTTATTTCTTCGCATGAGATTCTGCATAAAGGAAAAAAGTCACCGTGGCATTGGTAATAGCCAACCGCTTGTTAGCGTCATTCTCCTTCAATTATCCGCCTCTTTGGTTTCCAGAGTATAAACTCTCGGTTTTCTTTGATCTAAGTTTAGAAGCATGAGCTTCTAGCTATTTTCTGAAATGTCTTCAGGACGTTTTGCTATGTAGTACTTACTGATGAGCCTATCGACTCGGCTATGTTTTGGTCGGCAGTATGTCCCGAGCCGTTGTGTTGCCAGAGAAAATGCAATGAATGAAACAAAAATCCTTTTTTCTTTTTTCAGCGTTGAGTTACTGTGTCGATGTTAAACTGAATGCAAATTTCTTCTAGAGTAACCGGTCTAATGTCAGCCGAGGAGGTGGCTGAATTGCAATATAGAGCACTCACCAGCTGGAACTTGCTGCGACATCAAACACAAGCTCCCCCCCCATTTGGAGCATCCACGCCTATTTTGCCGCTAGCCGTTGGTACGAATAGGGTTGCTGAGCAAACTGAGGCATCTGTATCTGTAACGAGGATCCCTTCATTTTGCCTGAGACACTTTTGCAATGACACCCTATTAGATAAAGCCAGCATGCGTCATCGTTTCATTGCGGAAATGTTTTTTTTTTTCGAAAAAGGTTGCTCTCCATTGCCAGCATGTAATTCTTTTCAACAACAATTTAGTTGTTTGATCTTGCAGGAACATTTCTGTTTTTTCTGCAAGGTACGGGTTGTTTCTACGTGTTTATCCTCTAGATCTTATTGTTATCAAGGAGTTATCAACATAAAACGTCCGCAATCCAACGGATGATTTCGCGCGAGGTCCACCATAAAAAGATTGCAGCATGCAACAACCAAGCACTCCTTCAACACGCGTCAATAGGCACTAGGGCATTCTTCTATTTTATCACGTTTCATTAACGACTTTCTCTCTCTCACATTCCACCTTACAGATGCGAGCCAAGTTGTGCACGCGTTTTAGGCGTCTGCGACGCAAATTCGTTTCATTAGTACTTGAAATCGAGTATAGGGAGGCTCTAACAACTTGGCTCGACATGTTTGGCCCTTAGCATGAACCATGAAAGCTGTATGGGACAGGAACCTCCGTACAATGTCCCTTTCAGACCTCCATGCATCTTACGCGAACATGGTGGGACGTGTATTATTATTTTCCTGATGCTGTATGGAAACGTGATTACATCATTTTCACAGCCCCGGGAGAACAGGGTATATTTTTCTGTCGCATAATTTAATCGAGATTGTGTTGCTTTCCCGGATGAGGAACTTTAGCAGGAACTGCAAAGAAGGTTGTTCCCACGATCTAGAAAGATTTGTGGCACCTATCGGTTTCTGGCAATCGATAGTATGTATTGTATTGTACGGAACGGGTTGGTTGGTTTGTTGGTTGGACTGTACCGGCGTCTTGGCTAAGGTAATCATTTACTCAAAACAAGAAACCGGGCATCTTCCGGATGCATAAGAAGGAACGCTTCATGTTCATCTTAAAAAAAAAAAGCCTAGCTCTCTTTGTATTACATTCAGTTATTTTTACAGGGCATGAAACAAACCGAAAAGTATTATTATTATTATCTGTTTCGCTGTCATCTTGCAGGATCTAAAAAGAAGGGGGGCCACGAGACAAAAGATCGTGTCGAGTATCCCAGACAAATAAGTAAGTTACCATGGACATTAAGGGACAGAGAAAAGCTTTAAAGTGTTTGATTCCCCTAAAATGTAGCTTGCATGAAACCATGAGGGAGGAAGCTTTTTTACCCCTCAAACTTTCTCGGACACCCGACTCTGTAATGTCTGTGCCTTTTTGCCTCCAGACAGACAGTCAGCGAGGGAGAGACACTGGCTTTAAAATGTGACACATAGCCCTAACCCTTTTTTCTTTTTTCTTTTTTTTTTCTCTTCCTCTTTTTTGTTCCTTTCACTAGAAGTTGTTACACAGACAGTGTAGCTGAGTAAAAAAAAAAAGAAAAAAAAACTATAAACTTTTTGTCTTTTTACTCAGGCCATCACCGTGAAAACTCTCTAATATAAGAGGAAGAAAGAAAGACAGAGATAGAACGAGAGAGAGAGAAAACAATTGGAGCTCACACGACCCTTGGCGTGGCGATAACGGTATCTCTCTCTCTCTCTGGTCTAGAACATGATTAGCCACCCTTTTTTTTTGAACTCATTTGATCCGTCTTCCTGACGTTGCATCTCCATGAATCCTTTTTTTTTAATCACATCATGGTCACACTAGAGCGTAAAAAAAAAGGGCAGTTTCAGCGCCTGATCTCGTATTAAAAACATTTTTTTTATTTCCTCCCTAACATGTAAGTGCACACACGTTTTCGCGTGTAAAAAGTCTATGGTCTCTGGAAATAAGATCTAAATAAGATCTAAGCCCTGAAACCCTAGTACAGAAAATGTTCATCTCATTGTTTGTCACTAGCTGTAGTACAGTGATGCGTGTCGGGGATTTAAGGTTCAGTTGACAGATTCCTGGAACAGAATGGCCTGATAACAAATCTTTTTTATTTTTGACATGTAAATATTACATCGATAACAACCCTTTTCCTCGTTTTATATACGTCGAGTAACCTCCCCCGAGCGTTTGCATATACCCACGGAATGCCCGTTCCTGCCATATAAACAAAAAGGGCACAGGTAGTAAAGTTTAGGTTTTCAGCAAACCGAATAAACCATGGCAACATTAGTATGAACCATATTCTATCTATCGGGGGAATTACACAGAAAAAAAAAATAAACGAATGGGTTTGATACATGAAAGGGGGAGGGGTTTGTTTAATGAGGGGAAGAGGCATAACGCGCTAGTTCTGAGATCAAAAAAAATGAGCATTTCTTTTACCCACTCCATCCGTATTTAAGTCTCCGTTTGCCTTTGTAACTTATCATCCCATTGTCGAAAAAAAAAAAGAAAAACTCTTTCTTTCTTTCTCTCTCTTCATTTTTTTTTTCCTGTTCATTCAAAGCTACAGCTATGGACATTCCAAGCAGTTTGCGATCCCGGGATCCTTCTCATGGTGGCGATGATGTCCCTCGCATTCGCAACATTCACCCTTCACAGCTGTCTCCTCATCACAATGACTATGGTTCCATGCCCCAGGACGATGATATGTCGACTTCCTTTACAGATAGACTGGGATCCTTTGTGGGTTCCTATTCTCGAACCTCTCTCATGTTTATGGCCGAAAATCTTGTAGTACCTTCGGCTGCATCATTGGTAGGTCATACAAACCCAGGGGATGAATGCTAAATTCCTTTTTTTTTTCAAACAAGCTGGAGGATGAAGAAGACAAGATATCGGTAGCTTCTTCCGGATTTCTTTCCAGGTATGCTGGAAAAGAAAAAAAAAACGGGCGGATCTTGTCTGATATAGTGTGTTGTTATAAGGCGGATTTCTGAAGATCATGAGCGAAGGTCTTTGTTACGAGTGTCACGCATCAATTCTGTCGGAACAAGCAATGAACGCAACTCGTTGTTATTTACCAATCTTGACAAAGTCCTCACCGGTCAAAGTCTGATCTCAGTTGCAGAAGAAATGCCAGATGTAACTTCTGGAAAGAAATCATCCTATCTACAGTCGATATTTAACTCAGTCAATATTTTACTCGGCATCGGAATTCTGGCACTTCCCCTTGGTTTCAAGGTAAAACGGACAGAGAAGCATCCGTAGCAGAAACAGAGACTAAAAAGAAGTCTGTACCAATTTTTAGTGTGCTGGTTGGGTGATCGGTATCCTTGTGTTTTTGTTCTGTTGTGGGTTGACAAATTACACGGCCAAGTTGTTGGCCAAATGTTTGGATATCAATCCAGATGCGCATACATATGGTGATATGGGCGCATCTGCATTTGGTTTCAAAGGCCGCGTTTGGGTTACGGCGCTCTTTATCACCGAGCTTATCACTAGCAGGTAAAAAGGTCGAATCCGTTTCTAATTGATGCTAAACAACAACCCCTTTCTTCTTCTTCTTCAGTGTTGCGCTTGTGGTTCTTCTTGGTGATGGGATTGACGCGTTGTTTCCTGGATTTGATGTCAAGACAATTCGTGTGCTTTCGTTTCTCATGTTAACACCCATGCTTTTCCTTCCTGTCCGTCATTTGTCGTACACCAGTCTATTGGGGATCATTAGTGCATTTAGCATCATTGTCGTGATAGTCGTGGATGGTTTATCAAAGCCAGATGCACCAGGAAGTCTTCGAGAACCGGCGGTAAGTAAGAAAGAAAGAAAAAAAGAAAATCCTATCTTTTTTTGTTTATTGCATGATCGCTTATATTCCGATTTAGGATACAGAGATTTGGCCTTCTGACTGGATGACGGTACCTTTGAGTTTTGGTTTGATCATGGCTGGTTTTGCTGGTCATGCTGTATTCCCAACGGTTTATCGTGATATGGAGAATCCCAAGGAGTACAAGACAATGGTGAATTGGACCTATTTTGTGACTACATTGGTTTATTTTGCAGTAGCTGCGTGCGGCTACACGATGTTTGGATCACAAACGATGCAAGAGGTAATTAAAACAAATGAAGCTGTGTGTTTATGATTTTCTTCTAAATTTTTTGACAGATTACGCAAAACATTGTGGCGGTACCAGAGTACAACCGTACGTTGAATCGACTTGCTGTTTGGTTGATTGCCATGAATCCTATCGCCAAGTACGGTTTGACATTGAATCCGGTCAATCTCAGCTGGCATATTTTGTTATTCCGCGGAACGGCTTTAGAAGTGTGGTGTGCTCGTGGTAGCTGGCGTGAACCTCTATTGACAGGCATTGGCAAGGTGATGGTGAGCATCTTTGTGGTTTATTTGGCATATGTCATTCCTGGATTTGACAAAATCATGGCACTTTTGGGAGCGTTCTTTTCCTTTATGATTTCCGGCATTTTCCCATTGATGTGTCATCTTCGTCTCTTTGGTGACAGTTTATCAAGATCCGAAACACTATTGAATTATACGCTTATCCTTATTGCCTCCATCATGGCCATCAGTGGTACTTTGTGGAGTTTTATTTAAACAATTTGACATAACCCCCCTCTTCCCTCTTCATACCATCCATGTACAGTTTGTTCCCAAAAAAAAAAAACAAAAAAGAAGATACCATGCACCAAAGAAAAACACTTTTGTTTCTACTTTCAGTCATCTCAAAAATAAAAAAAAATTTCTTTTTTCTTTTTTTTGGGTACCACAAGTTGAAAGGGAGATAAGAATAAAGTAGGGTCGCGGCTGAGATTGTGTCATAGAAACTAACAAAAAAGGAAGACGCTTGAGTCTCCGGAGAGAAAAATATTTTTTTTTTCATTTGAAGGGTGACTCGCGTTATAGTCTAAAGTTTATAAAATGACAACCTTTGGGAGCAAACATAGAGTTCGAGATTTGAGTCCGGTTGTTTCCTTGTTCAGAAATGAAACCTACCGGAATTAATCTTGGAATATTTATAACTATTTAAAAAAGAAAGAGAAAAGAAAGAATATAGCTGAAAAATGTAGAATGGTTGCATATAAGGAAGAAGGATAATTTTACATTTAGGAAATAGATTGTACATATACGAGAACCACTAGTCATAAAGGCAGAGAGTAGAAAAAGCATAAGAAAGAAATAGAAAAAAAAAATCATACAAAAAAGAAAAAAGAAGAAGAACAACAACACAAAATGGATGTAATTTTTCGGTTTTTTTTTTTAGCTCCATTGAGTATTAGAAGCAGTGGAGGGATCAGCTAAAGCATCTGGCATGGAAATTGGCATTTGCTGTTGTTGCTGTTGGTGTTGCTGTTGTTGTTGTTGTTGTTGCTGCTGATGTTGTTGATGTTGTTCTCCTTCACCAGTGCGTATAAGTGGTAGAGAATAACCATGCGAAAGACTCCGTTGCATTCGTTGATCATACGAAGGTTGACCAAGTAAGGTACGATGTTGTGTAGATTCTTCTTTGATAGGATAAAATCCAAACATGGATCTTTGTTGTTCTGTTGGATGTGCTGGTTCAGGCTTCTCAAATCGGTGAGGATGCTGTGGCTGATGATGCTGAGTTGGATGCTGTTGATGTTGTTGTTGTTGATGATGATGATGATGAAGCATCATATGTGTCTGATCCAAAGTGAATGGAATTTCCGGAGGGGATGAAAAAGAAGTGTATGTTGAGAAAGAATTTTGGACATTGTATGCAGATAGACCAGTGACAGCAGTGGCTGCTGCTGCAGCAGCATAAGCAGGTGTATGATAAGGTTGAGAAATCATGAAAGCTGAGGAAGAACTGGTCGATGAAGTAGAAGCCGTGTTATCCATGGGTTGCTGTGGCGATGGAACTGTTCTTGGTTGGGATGGCATGGGCCGGAACGGCATGGAAGATGACGACGAGGAGGTCGATGTAGGTGAAGCCAATGAAAAGAAAGTAGCCGAAGAGGGGGCTGTCCCTGCCGCGGCTGCTGCTGCTGCTGCTGCTGCTGCCGAAACGGTTTCTATCTGTGGACTATGACTCCCTAGACCAGTGGGCGAGTCACCAAATGTACGTCGGCTTCCCTGTGAGGAGGACTCGGAAGAGGACCGCGGTGGTTGGGACCGGACAAAGAGTGTATAGTTGGGTATGTACACCGGCTGGGTTCCTTTGGGTGCTTCCGTCTTGATAGCCACAGACTTGCGTTTCTTGGAGGGAGACGTAATGTCTTCTGCTTCATCCGACATTTCACCACCGATCGACATGCGATGGGTATGCGTGGCTAAGCGTTCCGTGTCACTTTGAATCAAGTCAGGTTGAAGATCAACCAAGGATTCCATGGCCTCTGGTGGAATGCGGGTCAATTGGCAAAAGTTGTCTAGCATACGCGCCAGATCGGTTTCAACACATGTGGCCCAGTCTTCATTGGCAGCAACGACAGAGCATAGTCGTGCACTGAGCATCAACAAACGTTGTGTTCGTTCAATCACAGCTCGTTGGCGGATACGTTTCCGTTCTTCTGTCAGACGGTTGTAAAAGCGACGTTCATTCCAAGTAATATCTGGAAAACGTTGTTTGACGGTTTCGCGTATTTTATGTGTTGGCAGATGTTGCCGAGCCAATTGAATGATCATGTCATTAACTTCTTGGGGCCACGCTTTGACCATTTCATCCGGCGACATCATTTCATGGTTATGTTCGGAAGCATTCGGATTGAGAGATTTGCGAAAGACCCATTGTTCTTGATCATTTTCAGATAATACCACTCGCCAACGACAGTCGCATCGTTTAGAAGGTCGTTTCCGTTGAGGTGAAGGTCGAGGATTCCGTTGAGAGTCCGGCAAACCTTCTCGAGAACAATAGACATAGATATTCTGAGTTTGGAAATAAGAAAAAAAAAGTTAAAAAAAATCATCATCCAAAAGACAAAAGAGATGACATTATGATGATTATTATTGTTATTTACCCTGTTTGCACTGGCTTCTTGTTTTACAGTGAAGCCGAATTCGGCACAGACACCTCTACAGTACTCAATGGCACGAGCACTGTCAGGAAAAGTCTTTTTCAACAAACGCTCGTATACCGGTTCCATCTGCAGATAATAAACAATAAACTTATGTTGTGTAACCAAGAAGCGTCAACTTACAGAGACACGGGTGAATGATGATGTGGAAGGATCTTGCTCTGCAACCTTTGTCATGGTAACAAATAATAATTTGTCCTTTTCTTTTTTTTCCAGTTATTTTATAATTTGGTATCGAGGGATAAAAAAGGGTAAAAAAAAAACGATTATCGAAGTTGTTTTTTTTTTGTCCAATGTGTCGCGATCAGTAAGTAAGGGAACACGTTGTTCCGTAATCAGGTAACGCGGTTTCAGAAACAAACAACAGAAAAAGAAAAAACAATAGAGAAGAGAAGGGAGAGAAAAGAAAAGGGAGGAACAATTGTATAATTCATAAATTCCGAGAAAACGACGTGTGATATGGTTTGAAGTTGTTCGCACAGATGCTAACCGTCGAAAGTTGTAATATATCAAAAGGAGTATAATGTACGCAGGGTTAAAACATCCATATCCCTTAGATAGAGAGAGCCAAGGGGACAAGGAAAAAAAAAGTAAGTGTGTGTGAGAGAGAGCGAAAGAAAAAAAAACCAAATATATGCGAAAAAGAAATAATATAATAAAAAATAAGGAGAAAGAAAAATAAAAAAAAAAGTTAAGTGACAAATGACGATTTGATTTCTTAAGATAGAGATGTAAAATGTAGAATAAGAGTCAAGATAGAAAGTGAGAGAAGAGAGGAGAATGCAAAAACAAGTATAAGAAGGAAAAAATAAAGAAGGAAAAGGGTTATTTAGTGACAAAAAGAATAGTTGATATTATATAAAGTAGGCCGTATGGGGAAAGGAAGGAGGAGTTAACGATCATGAATGTGTAAAAAGGAAAAAAGATTAGGGCTTAGTGATTCGGTTGGGATGTTTAATTAAGAGCACAATCAGAAGGTGTGCTTTAGGTATTTTAAAAAAGGCCGATGGCTTCAATGACCAACGTTTCAATGAACATGTTACGGTTTTTGTGATACACACACACACACACGCACACACCTGGCCTCGATCGACATCATACAACTCCTCCCTTATTTTTTTCATAAATGGATTTACCATCAGTATTGCCACGAATCAGGGAAAATTATAGACTAAATCCTTTTTAGCCCGCGCCGTCATTTGCAAAAACCCTTTTTTGATTTCATCCGGACCCTCCTTTAAACGTATCTTGGCTCACTTGTTCAGGGATCTCTCCTATTTATGGCCTGTGCAGTGAGACTTGCATTGAGTTGAGTTGAGTTGAATTGAGTTGAGTGATGTACCTCCTGAATATCCTGTCAGATGACTTGCATGTCTCTCTCTCTCTCTCTCTCTCTATGTGTGTGTCTCTTTCTTTCTTTTTTCTTCTGTGTCTCTGTTAAATCCTTTCTCTTTTTTTTTTATTATTATTGACGAATGCTAACGTTACAATAAAGGGTAAACAAATTTCAGGGACCTGACTTGCCGAACTGCACTGCTCCACCTGTAGCCCCAAATACTGCCGTTGACGTTAAGGAATTGTTAATGTACTTTTGTAACATTTGATTCTCTGTTAATAAGGAGTAATGTTCACTGCGAGCCGAGTCCACACGAGAGATTAATGCTAAACTTGACTCTTTTAGATAAAAAAAATAGACATGTCTAATGCGAACCGTTACCACGTAATTGCGTTTGAAGTTGTAAAACATTACTACAATAAAAAGAAAAGGAATATTTGTTTAAAAACATTTAATGTCACCTCATTCACTCTTACTCACTTGACTAGTGCTTCATGTTCTCGGTCATCTCCGTTCTTTTCAAATTCATCCATCATCTAAAAAAGAAAACCGTTAGCGGAAGAAGTAGAAACTTTATCCGTCAATGCATGAAACGATGGGTGGCTTAGTAGAGCCTTCGTGAGTTTACACGTTATGTATGTATGACCCAGATCAAGCCACAATTAAAACAACTGGCTTGGATCCAGACTGATCTTAATGATGATGATAATGATGATGATTATGCACGTAATAGACACAACCTCCACTTGAGCAAATCATCCTGTAACGCAAAAAGTGATCCTTTTTTTTTCATTTTAAAAAAGTAGATTAAAAAAAATCTGGCACACAGACACATACACACACATTCTACATTACACACATAGATACACATGTCTATAATGGTGTTGTAGATAACCATGCTTTGCTTTACCCCTTTTCATGTTATGCAAATACTTACCCTTTTCATGCCAAGGTGTCCTAACGCCACAAGTAGAGCCCAAGTAGATCAGGAGTAAAAAAAAAAAAAATTGATTCACATGTATAAATAAAGCCTTTTTACTATGATACTGAGTGACATGACTTTCCCAAAATGTTGAATTAAGATCATCCATCTTGACTGTACCTTGTCAGTTTCCCAGAGCATGACAATCCCCCCCGATTATCCAACCTTTTTTGTTTTAACCTCCTCCTTTTTCATCTTCTCCCCTCCGGACTGGGTCCGGGGTTCCTGTTGCCGGACAATGGCAAATAAACGGAGTCTGATTTTCATTAAAGTTGCCGATCATCGGCGAACCGAACGCCCAGCCATGGGAGGGGGTGCGGCTGTCCGGGAGGGTGAGGGAGAATATGAGTTAGCTGCACATCCGAAGAACGTGTCCCTCCCTTTTCATAAAGATGGTGAGTATCTGTGTGTACACGGAAAAAAAAAGGGGGGGAAGAAAGCACAGATGGAAAACCACGGGACGAGGATGATGGTGATGATGATGGATCATCATGACGGATCTCTTTCTCTCCATAATCCAGCCGAACCGGAAAAAAAAATAGAATCGTCGAAAGAATCATCGTCCCTAATGCCTCTCTTTTTTTTTTTTTTTTCCCCTTAGTCGCTCGTTGTTCCCGAGAGGAATCAGTTCCAGCACATTATTCGTCTTCTCAACACCAACGTTGATGGTAAGAACAAGATTACCATTGCCTTGACCTCCGTCAAGGGTGTTGGTCGTCGCTTCGCCAACATTGCCTGCAAGAAGGCCGATGTTGACTTGAACAAGAGGTAGGCTTTTTTTCTCTCAGAAAGAAAGAAAAAAAAATAGATGCTGAAGCTGTGAGTTTGTTTTTTTTGTAGAGCCGGTGAACTGTCTAACGAAGAATTGGAGCGCATTGTCACCATTCTCCAGAACCCCCAGCAGTACAAGATCCCCAACTGGTTCCTTAACAGACAGAAGGATATCATTGATGGCAAGTACTCCCAGGTCATCTCCAACGGTCTTGACACCAAGATGCGTGAGGATTTGGAACGTCTGAAGAAGATCCGTGCTCATCGTGGTCTCCGTCACTTCTGGGGTCTCCGTGTTCGTGGTCAGCACACCAAGACGACTGGTCGTCGCGGAAGAACCGTCGGTGTCTCCAAGAAGAAGAGTAAGTCCATCAAGAAAAAAGGATACATTCACTCATCGTTTTACTTTCTGAAAATTAGACTAAGTATGACACGACTGACAAACAAAATAAAAATGAAAAACAATGGGTGTTGTTCCAGAAAAAGCTTGTGTGTGTGTTGTGTCCTTTTTGCTGTCTCCCCATTGCTCCGAAAGAGGGTGCTGGTCTTCCTTTGAAAACGAGTTTCCAGGCAACAGAAAAAAAAAAAAAAAGGTTGTTAAGAAACCATGGTGAAACCATGCATGTTTGTGTAACTGTCACTCACTTCTTCGGCCTTTCTCTTCAATGTGGGAAGGCGTCAAAGTTTGTTAGTTTCTGTTATTTTTTAAGGGGAGTGTGTGTATGTATGTGTGTGGGGCAAAAAAAAGAAAAAAACTTGTTATTATTTTCTTTGTTCTTCTTCTGTTAACAAAAGATGACAGGCATTCAACTTGCACATCAACGCACTAATTTTCTTGAACGATTACCTCTTGAAGTGCTTTTATATACGCTAAGCTATTTCCTTGATTTAAGCGACCTGTGGAATCTAATGAAGGTGAGCGGTCTTCGTCCTCATGCCATCGCCATTTTACGCAAACATTGGAAAATCGACATTGTTCCTTCTACTTCTTCTTCTTCTTCTTCTTCTT
>JNDT01002323.1:0-47500 GCA_000697055.1 Saksenaea vasiformis B4078 | reverse complement strand
CATAGAGTAATCTCGTCTTTTTCATTCCTTATTGTCTAGAAACACGTGATAGAGTAAGTGGGAGACCCGGTTATGATTATCGTATGATAAAAGAAAGAAAATAGGTCGGCATTAACACGTTTCTAACCGTCATCAGGCAGAATTCTTTTTTTTAACTTGTGTATTTTAGCATTGGCTTTTTCGTTGTTTGGATAGAGCACAGGTGCAAAATGAAGGATCGATTTAATTACAACATGTTTTTTTCTTTCTTTCTTTCTTCTAGTCATCGCAAAAGAGGCTTCAAATTAATCCTTAAGGTTCTTTTTTTTTTCTTTCAAGTAGGGATTAGCATCCTTTATTTTACAAAAATGTTTCCTTCAATGTGTCGAATATATTGGCACATTAACCATACATAAATAACAAACAATTGTTTCTTCTCCCTTGTTCTTTTCTAAGTCTATTGACTTTTTCTTTTTTTTTTTTTCTGTAAGTGGGTGGCAATCAGTTGTACATGAAACCCAATGCATGGTAGGAAACGGGGGAAAAAGGGAAAAAAAATCCACCTGTTTAATATCCCTCATGTAAAAGAAAGACAGACACAATCCCCCTTTGGAGCCAAGGACCATTCGTTTCGCATAAAGTGACTCTCATGCTTTGCTGTACAATCCTACTGTGTTTGTCCAAGTTTGGCCTTCAACTTGATCTTATTTCATGCCATTGTCTCGAGAAAATAAAAATGAATAAAAAAAAAGCAGCACATATGCCCTAACTCTCAGTCTTAGCCATATAGCGTTAAACCAGATAAGTTATTCTAGCTTGACCAATGCAAGTTGGTGACTTGCAAATCAAATTTTCTCCTCTCCTCTCGTTCAGACACGTTACGGTAAAATGAGTAGTAGAGAGGACCTTGCCAAGTACCCCGGAGCTCTCATCTTCATTCCGTTTCCTGCAAGACAAAACGTTTTGAATAAAAAATACGTTTTCATTCCATTTTAGAGGTAGTGGAACTTTTTAAACCTTGTTTTTCTTTTTTTTTCCTTTGAATTGCTACGGACGAAATAAACAACTTTCCTTATTTGAGATACACCTTTCCAAGCCATCGCTTCAGAAACACTTTTCGTTCGATAGAATTGTGCTAGCGCTTGAAGTAGGATGGCAGCATAGCAAGCAGAACAAATAGCCATCCAAACGCAACGCAGGCTACGCAACAGTTATGCAAACTTCGAATTTTCTGTATTATGCTTCAGCTTGGCCATTTAGGTTACAAAAGGGAAAGCCTTCTCCAAAACTGGACTGATCTGGTGACTTTTGGAATCATCACCATCTTCAAGACTTCTTCACCTCATAACTTATTTATTTACTTATTTTTCCATGGCTAGAAACATTCCACAAGAAAGATAAAAGAAAAAACACGGTTTATTGTCTTCTGGCATAGTGATGGAAATGCATGATTAGTAAATGACCAATGAACACAGACAACTTTTATCTGTTTCAATTTTTTTTTTGATGGCAAGTCAAATATGGTTTGTGGCACATAACAAAAAGTTGGGTTGCTGCAACGACGCGTGACCTCTCTGAAGCAACAACAGCAATGTTTACATCGGCTTCTAGTTCCCATAGAACGCCACAATTCATCGACATGAACAAGGATTGGGGTCTATCGCTCGGTTTCACGGAAGCTATCCGTTTGGTCCGAAAGATGTCATCGTACTATTTAGGGGCGGGTGTTTGGTTGGGCCTGGAGCAAAAGCCAAAAGTAAAAATTGGGGAAAAAAAAAAAGTAGCACTCACGTGTCGTTGCCGGTAAATTATTTTACCTTTCCATAGCGCTTCATCAAGGTTGTTTTTCACCCAATTCTTTTCTTTCTCTAATCTTCAAAGGAGTTTAATTCTTTTTCTTTTTCCTTTACTGATGCTCCAAGGGAAAAACAGAAAATCGTCTACGCCGCTAGATATACGAGAGCTACAGTTGTCACAACTTTTGGCATTATTCCCCGGTGGAGGTACACTTTTACCTTTGCTTGGTTTCGCTCAGCTAATGTAGTCATGGTGGGAAAAACGCATTCGCAAGATCCTGGCTATTTTCGGTCTTGTCTCGATCATTACGAAACAGATCATGTTCAACGTGTCGCTGAAAAGATCCTAGCTATGGGCGGACATTATCCTACGGTGCCATCGCATTGCACAGCTACACAACAATTAAATTATGCATTGCGGGTGCTGGCGACAGAACTCTTTCCAGATCGTCATGTCGGTTATTTACGCGAAAAGTTGCTACAGTACGAACATAGTCATATTGAACAAGTGACAGAGGCGGTGGTAGTTACGCCTGGGCCAGAACGGTTGACATGGGGAAAAATTGATCGGTCTGATTTTCTACGCAACGAGACATACAAAATGGAAGCCTTGGCACAGTTAGCCTTGGATTACCCTCAGGTAACCAGCACTTTCTTTTGATGATGATGATGATGATGATGATGAACAGTAAATGATACACAACAATCTTTCTTCTATTTTTTTTTCTTCTTTCCTACAGATCTGGAAATCTTCATTGAAAGCCGTGATGGCCGAGAACAATTGGGATTACTTGAATAGTTATGATCAATTGGCTGACATGGGCTCTGGTGGTTTTTGGAATTCAATTCGTAACTTTTTTTTGCACTGGACTTTTCCACGACGAGGTGCAAGCTCCTCCAGTGGTAGTGGTAGTGGCAGTAGTTCTTCTTCCAGTGGTGCAGATGCGCATGAACCGTCGGAGCCTGATTTGATTAACGAGATACGCCAGTTGCGACGACGGAAGGCCGAAGTCCAGTCAGATCAAGATGAAAAGATAGCGCATCAGATCAACGAGGCTGAATATGCAGTTTGTGACCAGTTGATCACCTGTCTATGCTGCTACGGTGAATATGCATTTGAACAACTAGCATTCTGCAGCGAAGGTGATCATGCGTTCTGCCATTCCTGTATACGTCATCTGCTGTCGGAAGGTTTATTTGGTCAAGGCTCTCTTCGAGGAGCGGCGCGTATCGGATGCATTGCGTTTTCCGGGTGTCATGGGTGTTTTCCGCCCAAGATGCTCCAACAGGTGCTTCCGGCCGACCTCTGGATGGCCTATGAGACGTCTCTGTTTGAAGAGAATATTAAACAATCCTGCAGATCCATCGTGCAATGTGCTAGCTGCTCGTACAGCGAGATCGACGAGTCGACAAAACCGTTTTCAGAAGCGCTGAAAACAGCGGAACCCCTGTTACGGATAGCACGATGGATGATGGTAGTTGCGACAATCACATTTAGTTTCTTTGATTTACCTTTTGCATTTCTTCTTGCATTACATTATCTTGTTCTCTCACAGTGGGATCTACATCGCGATCTTCAGACTGTGTATGATCGAATCGTAAGAGAACGGCGTGGCAACGCTTTCCAATGCCGCAACCCCGCCTGCGGAAAACTGACATGCTTGCAATGCATGCGGACAATACAAGGCCTTCACACATGCTGGGAAGCAGAACAAGACGGCCTGCGCCTCTATGTAGAAAAGGTAAAAAAAAAAAAAGAAAGAAGGTCTTTTCTAGCTTTTTGTACTAACGCCAACTTAGGCCATGGCAGATGCGGTGAAACGAACAGTAAGAAGAAGAAGAAGAAGAAGAAGAAGAAAAAACGGAATTCTTTTGGAACTAAGTTACTGTGGCCTAGTGTCCCAACTGCAATCTTTCATTTCAAAAATCAGACGGATGTAACAAAATTGTTTGTCGATGTGGTATGTAAAAAAAAAAGAAGAAGAAGAAAAAACCAAGCTTACTTGAACTGTTTCTAACACGTCTAAAAAGGTTATACGATGTGCTACGTTTGCCGAAGAGACATTGGAAAACGTAAGTGAAGCAAAAAAAAAAAAAAAAAGGAAAGGAAGACCGCTAAACGAAGATGGGTGGATGATGGTAGAATCCTATTCTCATTTTTGTGATCATTTTCGAGAGATTCCTGGTGTACCATGCGACAAATGCAACAGATGCGATCTTTACAAAATAGACCCTGAAGACGAAGCAGTTCAGAAGGCGGCTGCTAGGGCCCGTAAAGAATACTTAAATAATCATCCAGATATTGCAGTGCAAGTGCCACACACAACGCAGATGGCTATTGGGCCTCTGAGTGCTTTTGAGAAATTTGGTAAACGCAAGATGTGTGTTTCTCTCTTTACCATGTCATTTACGGGTTTCTTTTTTTTTTTCCAGATCGATGGCGAGAAGAATCTATTTTGTGGATATTACAATGCGGAGTCCAGCTGATGGTGTGAAATCAAACTACATGTACATAGCCGATACCCTTTCCTCTCAAAACACATAAGCCTCTTTCTTTATTTCTTTCCTTCCTTCTTTCTCTTTTTATTGTACATTTTTATTTAAAGCAGTTATACGTCTTTCCCATGAAAAGTGTCTCCAACAACTAAAACCTCTAAAAAGAAACCGTGAAGAAAAAAGGCGTGTTATAGTACGGACTAAATGTCTATGCATTGATTGGATGATTCCAGTATGCAGCAGCAAGGGTTCAATGCTATTATCTATGGAGAACCAAAAAAAAAAAAAAAAGAAAAAGAAAAAGAAAAAGCGATGTTAGTAACTAATGTACTCTATAGACTAAGTGGAAGATGTATGATTCGTTCTCTCTCTCTCTCTCTCTCTCTCTCTCTCTCTCTCTCTTTCTCCTTTCTAGCAGGCTGCTCTCCTTGAACCTTCTTTTTAATGAAAAAGAGCTTGGTTTCGCGCCAAGTTCAAGTGTTGCTGCCAGGGAACGCAGCCTCCGTTTAAAATACAATTTGCATCGGTTTCATCAAACACCCATTTTTTGTTTAAAAGTTGGCAAAAAAAAAAGATGAATAACGGAGAACATAGCTCAACCATTAAATAGTCCAGATGGTATCTCTAGGATTGCGGTGTATCCTAAAAGAGGAAAAGGGAGGCTAGTCTTTCCTCTATTATATGCTACTTGCATTATCGCTGCTATGCATCATCTCACCGGCTTGCTAATCTTTCCATATTTTTTGACTCCGCAAAAAAAGAGCTTTCTTGTTCTTCTTTTTCCTTTTTCTTGTACTCTTCATGGCACAGAGGGATCAGGCGCTTACGGTGTGTACTAATGGCAATGGCAAGTCCCAAGTAAATGAGCGTACAGTTACTCGAGATTCATCCGACAAGTCCTCGGAATTGCAGTCGGTCGATGAATCGATGGCATGTGAGAGATCATCGGATGACTGTGGTAGAGGATTCTATCAATGTAACATTTGGTAATAATACGTTGCAGGGACAGACTGTCATAATCTTCTTCTTTTTGATGAAAAATAAAAAAAAATAGTTTTGATTCGGCTTCCTATCCCGTACTGACATTATGTGGCCATTTATTCTGGTAAAAAAAAAACAGGAAAAGAAAAGAAAAGAAAAAAAAGATGGTAACTTGTAATTCTTTCACACAATAGTTGGGCTTGTCTTGCTCCGTGGTTACATCTTCAACGACGAAATCCAACGTGTCCTGTATGTAAAGCTGGATGTGGTGCTGATAAAGTCATTCCTATTTATGGACGCGGAAAGGAAGAATACGATCCGAGGTAAGAAATGGAGACTTTGTGTGTTTCTTTCGAGGGGCTAAAAGAAAGAATTATAAGTAGGAGCGATCCATCTATCCCTAGTCGACCTGCAGGCCAGCGTCCACCGCCATTACATGATCCAAATACTCCAGGAAATTCGTTTTTTATCCCAAGATCGTCCAATGCTATCGGGATCGGCGTGTTTCCGTTCAGTTTCCTACTGGTAAGTCTATTTTTCTTTTTTATATGAATACTCTTTTTTTTTGTTTCCCGGTAACCGATGAATTGAAATATGTGTAAAAAATAATAACATAAGAACGGATCGACAAGCTCAACGCATCCAGCAAATGGATTCTTTTCAAGGTTATTTTTGATGATTCTTAGTCTGATGATTGTCGCTGTTATCTTTTACTAAATGAAAAAAACAATGACGGCATTCTATTCCCTCTGTTGCAATCAGGTACTTCCAAGTAAACAAATCTGTATAGAACAATTCGTTTCCATTGACTCCAGAAGTGGAGAAGTAAAGTACAATGAGTTGTTTAGTGAATGGGATTTATGATATCTATTTTTTTTTATTGAGCAATAAATGATAAATGAATACTTCCGCTATACGATGAAACACATGTGAGAGATAGGGTTCCCTTTTTCAAAAGAAACGGGTGCCACTATCAACAACTTTACTGGCTTTTTTTTTCCGGGTCTCTGCACCGACCACAAGCGTATTTGGCTGAGTGTAGTTTATAGATAAAACGTGTGGGCTGTGTAACTTCATGCTTCCTAAACTTCTCGGGCCGATGTTGTTATGATTCGTAAAATGGTATGACTATCGGCAAAAGAGTTGCAATGATGGGAAACCCGTTTAGCATCAGCATCATCATTATCATTAAGATAAGCAGAAATTGACCAAAGATAGTATTTAGAAGAGACTGTCAGCTGAAGAAAAATGACACTTACGATTTATTGAAATTTATCTCCACAAAAAAGCGGGCAGCGGGTACCACAGAAACAAAAAAAAAAAAAAGAAAAAAATGTTACACTGAGATCATTGACGCTATCGCATCACCATGGAAACTTGTAATCGCGTCACTATGCAAACGCGATAGGTCCACTCATCTGGTCCGCGCCCAACGACGTGGGAAAAAAAAAAAAAAGAAATGAGTCGATAGGGTTTACCAAAGGAAGAAGAAATTGAACTCTACCCATAAACTCAAATGCCAGCTATACACATTGAATCTCGTAGTCATCCCATGCTCTAGTTCCCTTGTTTGAAGAGGCGACGCTGAAATAATCTTTTTTTTTTTTTCCTTCGCGGAAAGTGGGATCAAAGGGAATTTCACCGTCCGCACCGGCATATGCGTTATTTTGTCCGTGTAAAGAGTACCAAAGCTAAAATTGTCAATCATGTTGCTCAAATTATGCCTTGAATGAACGAGATCACATCATCGTTTCTGATGACGCTCTAATTTGGCAATATTTCCCATAGTGGTCGCCTAATTTTAACCGAAAATCATTTGGTCATGAAATACGTCAAACCGGTTTCCTTAATTGTCAGACACAGATTTTATTTCCGACCGCACCAGCCATCTACAATCATTGGCCAGACCAAGAATTGAATAAAACACAGCGCCGCGCCATCACCAACCGAAATGTCGCCATCGAATGGCGTAATTCAACCAATCCAGGCACCGCACCCTGCAACCTATTTTCTTCTTTTCTTCGTTCTTCTTTCCTTTTACCTCGTTTTCTTTTTTGTTTTATTTTTCTTCAGAATGTCGTCCACACAGTTACCACCAATTTCTTCTCTAGCAGCACATTCCAACTCTGCAAAGTCACTTCCAATTCTTCCCAAACCAATAACAATAGGTGGAAACAATGGCAACAACTGTAGTAGTAGTAATAGTAGTAGCAGTCCACTATCAACACCTAGTCCAGAAATACAACGGTCTTCACTTTACGCTTATCCTGCATGGTCTCCTTGGAGTCAACCTTCTTCTCAGCCTGTAGAGACAGCTCGACGAACATCCGATCCGACAAACAAGAGCACCATGTCCTCTGAAGAAGTGCTAGCTGAAAAAAGACGACGAAACGCTGGTGCATCTGCTCGTTTCCGCGACCGAAGGAAACAACGTGAGAGAGAAATACAAGAAAGATGCAGATACCTAGAACAGCGCACAAGAGATTTGGAAGAAGCACTACGAAGGAACGATCCTGATCATGTGCTACTATTACAACAACAACAACAGCAGCAGCAGCAGCAGCAGCAGCAACATGACGATGATGACCATGATATCTCCCCAAGAATGCGAACATCCATGTCACCTCCCGCAACAAACAGTGATCGATCGACACTGAACGATCGTGTTAGTCAACTGGAACATATGATGGATCATTTCCGACGTGAAAAAGAAACAGATGCACAGAAGCTGAAAGAACTTGAAAAAGAGGTAACGTTCTTTTTATCTTTCGCAATATATATAAACTTAACAAAATCTTCTCCTAGAATTTGTATTTAAAATCATTGTTGGTGCCTGTTCATTTGACGCAAGCTGGTCGAATTGTGCCTCCATCAACGCCACCAGCCTCAGTGGTTGCGCCATCGCCTCCGCATTTTTCGTCGTCCTCCATGCTGATGGAAGATGAAACCTTATCTCACAAACGTCCTCGACTCTCCCCCACACCGTCCAATAATAATAATAACAATAATAACAATACTATCACTACCTCTGCCCAATAACAACAAACACCTATCCCTTGTACAAATCATACCTCTATCTGTTTGACTTTTTTTTTCCAATAAAATCTTTCATGATGACTTCATTATAAAATCTGCACATGCAAGCAACTAGTGTTTTCTTGGCAAAAAAAAAAAAAATTATCTGCACTGCGTAAATGAATAACCGAACATATGTAAGCAGATCACAAAAAAGTTTTTGGAAAAAAAAAATCAAACGATTTTACACAAAGGGTGAAGGAAAAAAAAATGAGAAAAAAAAATTGGGGTGCGATTTATGTACTCTTGCCATGGTTTTTGAAGATTTTTTTTTTAGATAAAGAAAAAGAAAGTGTAGAAAATGCAGGAAAGAACGAAAGAAAGAAAGAAAGACGAGCGGGGGTATCGAGCCCATAGGACTTTTTTCTCTTTTTTTTTTTATAATAGTGTCTCCATCAAGATGAAGAGTCGGTATCTGCTGGGGTATCTTGAAGAGACGAACGTCTAGAAGAAATCGCACTGGGTGACGATTTGTTGTTGTTGTTTAAACCATGAGACTCAGAGGGTGTAGTAGTACTGGATGACAAAGATGACGATGATGCTGCAGCGGCTGCATACATATTCGCCATCACTGCGGCTGCCGTCAACGTTTGCGATGGTAGATCCTTGATTTCTGTATCTTCTCCATTGTTCGGCGTTGTTGTTGTTGTTGTTGTCGTATTACTTGTTGCCGCCGCCACCGCCGCTGTTCCTGTTCCGCCACCCCCCGCTGCTGCTACTGCTGCTGCCATATATTTTGCATGCAATGCCGCAGCAAGCTCCGGACTGATCGTAAACGGAGGTGATACAAGTCCGGGCAACGCAGCCAGACTAGCTCCAGGATTCGAGTCGCCCATTACCATATTGATTTCTTCTACAAGACGCTTGTATCCTTGTACATGTTGGAGTTTCAATTTGTTCAAAAGTTGTTTAACACGTTCAGCAATACGTTGCCGTTCGCGAAGATCCACATAAGAACTTGACAGAATCTTTTGTACCAGATTCACGCCATGCACCTGATCTTGAAGCACTTCGTCAATCACTTGGTCATTGTTTGAAAAGAACAGTGTATCGAGGATAAGTGCACGTGCATCTGGCTCTTGTCGCTGGTTCACCAATTTCAGCACGGTCAACGAAGCCAGTTTGTGTGTACACAGTCGTGCAAGATGAGGTGTTAGTCTTGGTGCCAGAATACGGTAACGTCCAGGAATGCCAGATGTATCCAGAAGCCAGATCAACAAAAGTGCACCATTTGGATTGGTGGCAAGAAGCAAAGCATGCTGGACTAATGTAGCTGCCACGTATTTCTGCAGCATGCAACGTCAATCATCATCATCGTAAAAAAAAATCTTGTCTTTCCTCTTTTTTTTTTTTTTGTATATACCTGTTGTCGTTTTGTGACATGGGGGCTCTCCAATGTGGCACGCACTGCACGCGCACCGAATCGTCCCTGTGCAATTTCCCAACAACTATCCACGATGGCGTCAAAAATAAACTGATTACGTTCCGGTCCCAATCCAAGACAACATTGCACGACGTAATTGCCAAACTGGTCTAATAAAAGTGCAGGTACATATGGTTTGATATGCCCACAAACAAGTGTTATCTAAATTAGAATTATTTATCGGGGGACGGAGATTCCCATTTAGCCATTGCATAAAGAGCCGTTTTCTGTACCACGAAACAAATTTTCTTACCTGTGCAGGCAATCGCGACGTGTCAATGATCTTTTGGGCAGCCCAGGTACCATTCTTATGAACGCCGATCGAAGCAAGATACGGTGCCACAACTTCAAGCATCCGAGACTTGGTTAATTCCGAACAACGTTCAAACAACCGTTGAATCACCGTATTGCCGATGTAATCTACATTGCAAAACCCTCAATCGCGTGCGCTCTCTCTCTCTCTCTCTCTCTCTCTATCTATCTCTCTCCTCCTGCCAGGATATACGAGTTAGTAACCTACCACTGCATAATTCAACCAGTTCATCCATGCATTCCTCTGCAATCGTTTCTAACTCTTTAATCGGAACGTGGCCCGTATCCAGTCGTTTTCGAATATCTCGCAGTCTGGCAATGTCCACTTTACGCGTTTGACCTAATTCTGGTGCTGCTGGAATACTCGAGAAATAACTGAGCGGGATATGGAGCTCTGAAACCGGTGATTTGGCGGAGGGTTATCAGACGACTCCCTATTTCTTTCTTTCTTACTTACCTTCGAATGCAGGACCGTCCGTTTCATCTTCTCCGAGCTCTTTCATAATCATATGTCTTTCTGTGGCAATAATGGCAAAGATATTTGCCGAATTACCGCCCATCATCTCTGCCATCATGTACATCATCATTTGTGCCTGGTGGTCGGGCTCGACAGAGGGTTGTGCGGCGGAAAGAGGTGGCCAGGAAACGGGTTTTGGTTTTTCGTCATTCACAGGGTCCAGGACGTCCGATGTTGGTTTGACAGGAACCTTGGCAAAACCAATACGGACTGCACCTGTATTGGTTCCCATGATTTCTCTATTTTGCAACATTTTCTTGGCCCGAACAGCGTCCTCTTGCGTCTCGAAATTCACAAACCCACAATTCTTATTGCTAAGAACACGTACAGATTCAATGTTACCGAATGGAGAAAAAACAGACACAAGTGCAGCAGGTGTGGTTGTCGCCGGAATATTGCCAATCCCTGTCAGATGGAGTTGTATGTGAATTTTTTTTTAGCGTCAGTGGCGCAATTTCTTTCTTTCTTTCTTTTTTTTTCTGTAGTAAAGGAAAACGTACATAATGCTCGTGTAGGGCCTTGTGCATTGGTTCCTACATCCATAACGGGCGACGGGCCGGATTCGGGCTTTCCAAAACCGACTTTGACAGCGGCGTTACCTAGTCGGTTGCCATTCGCAGTGAGGAGTTCTTTCGCGCGCAATGCATCTTCTCGGGAAGAAAAATTGACAAATGCACATTCTCGATCGGATAGGATGCGAGCGCTTTCAATCGTACCGCAGCCGGAAAAGATATGGATCAGGTCAGCAGAAGTGATGCTCGGGTCAATGTTGCCCAGCCAAAGAGAACGTGTAGGGGTCTGCGCGGAGGTGGTGCCTGGCGAATTTTTACCAGAAGAGGGGCCCTCCGTCTCTGTTTCTACAAAGGCAGGCACCTCGTAAGAAGAAGCTGAAGAGGCATGGTGACTTCCTGTTGCGTACATGGAAGATTCCTAAAAGGGAATTAGGAAGATAGAATAAAAATAAAACAAAAAAAATAAAAAATAAACCGTTTACCCCTGTCCAATCGTCTTCGCCCACAGGAATGGAAAAGTCCATGGTATTTGCGGCTGCTGCTTTTCGTTGACGAGCGATCATTTCCAAAAGATCTGCGCTACTATTTGAATTTCGCAAATAAGGACGCGTACGTTGTGGAAAATTGGAATGCCAAATAGAATTTTGAGCTGCCAGATGTTGAGGATAATGATGGAGGTAGTTGTTGTTGTTATGGTGCGTTAGCGAATCTTCTTCCAACGAAGAGGGTGCGTGCCGATCATCTGCTACGCTCATACTAATAGCGCGTGGTCGTCCTGTCTGAGTCTGAAGACGAACATTGGCCACAGATGGCAGCCGCAATGGCTCCTCCCCCCTGCTGGTCAACATCTCCGCTGTCGCCGGTGTGGCTAACATACCAAAATGACCCCACCGCGCTGTAGTGGAAGGCTCATCGGCTTCCTCTTGTTGCTGCTGCTGCTGTTGTTGTTGTTGTTGGGAAGGGCGGAACCAGCGGGAGACGTGGTCCAGGGACCGCAGCGATGTGTGCGACTGACTCGTGTGGATAGTGTGCCTCCGGTCACGGTCATCATCGAGACCTAGGAAGGCAAAGGTGCTTACGATGGTATCTCCGTCGTCTCCCTTGAGTAGTTGGTCGGTTGTAGGTGTGGTTGGACTTTGGACAGACTCATCCATACGGGTATGAAAGATGCCGTGACCAAATGGGTTTGCTAAAGAGGGTGGCAATGTAACGGAACCGGATCGGTTGCGCGACAACGGTTGCGAGGCAACAACACCTTCATTTGTTGTTGTTGTTGTCGCCGTCGTCATTGTAGTACTCGTGGCTATGATAGGATCGAATCTGTCACTCGAGTAAGGAAACGCAGTGGATTGAGAAGGCATTGTTTCCGCACGACCTCGACGCGCAGAAGATGACAAAGGCTTTTCATCATTTTCCTCTCCGCTTTCTTCGTCGTCCAGCTGCGACACAAGTTGAACTTTCTTCTTTTGCCACGTCTTTTTCGTTAGTAACCGATTCGAAGTAAAACATGTCATATCGATGCTATTGAAGGAAAAAAAAAAAAAAAGAATACAAAAAAGAAAAAACAAGGGGGAAAAATGAAAGTTAAATTTTTAATATAAATAGAGGTTTCTATTTTCAAACCAAACAAAATGCTCTGCGCCCCCTCTCCTCCCTGTTTTTTTCCTCTTTCTTCCTCTTTTCCTTTGGTTCGCGCTCTCTGACTTTTCTTAGAGGGAACGAAACCCAGCCAACCGAAAAACGCGCATGATTACCTTTTTGGGCGTGAACTATCTTCTGTCTCGACGAGCGGTTGTGGCGGTGACGGGGTTCCGCTGTCTGAGGAGGTCATGATGAGGTTCTACCAAAGCACAAGTTGGACGATCGAGAGAAGCCAGATTCTGGAAACTGAGTTTTGTTCCAGACTCGGTTATGCAAATAAAGAACAAGAAAAAAAATGGAAGAAAAAGAGAGAAAAAAAGAAGAAGAAAAGAAACGGGGAGCTGGTAAGAAGAAAACGGCGTCCTAAAATACGTTATTTGGGGAAGCAGGGGCGGCGGGGGAATGCCTGTTAGATGAACCGTCAATTGTTGCGTCCTCACTCTCTGTCTTTCTTTTTCTCTCTTTTTTTTTTTTTTTGCTTCCGTCCGCTTGGCCCAGTCGGTACGCATCCCGAGCAAATGTGTCACACAACACATGCCATAGCCAATGGGTCCCATTTCTTCTCGTTTCCTTATTTCATTTTTTCCAAACAAGCATGAAGGTTGAAGAATACAAACAAATGCGTAACTCTCCGTCACCTATCGCCTCGAAAACAAAATAAAAAGAAGGAACGATCAAAAAGCTTCCAAATGCCATCGGCGGACTTCTTTGGCCAATCAAAATTCAGTAGAGATCCAACGATATTCGAACATTGGGGCGCCAGTCGCAGCAATAGCAAACAAAGAAAAAAAAAACATCACGCTTCTTCTTCTTCATTCTTGTTCCTGTACGCAAATCTTCCTAGCAAAAACCTGTTTCCGGTAGAGTTAATAAGCTGTGGTTTCTACCGACCGGAGAACTGCAACTACCAATCGGGAAAAGAGCTTCTCATTTCTGCCATTCGTGCGTACGATCGCGATTTTCTTTTTTTAGCGTGGTTTGTTATTATTATGAAAAAAAATGTTCCAGATCTGCGTTGAAGTCAACACTATGGTGATTCCTTAGACTTCAAAATGAACAACATAAAGAAAAAAAAAGTTCCACTAAACATACAAGGACTTTGAAGCAAAGATAGTATCTAATCTTCATTTTTTCTATTTTTGCCCGATATAATATAGAAACTCTGTTTGGATAGCTACCACGAGAACTGCTCTCTTATCACGGACTGGATTTTGTTATCCCGCGAGAAAGCTTCAATTAAATATATCAATTGAGTATGGTCACTTTGTACCTGTATCGCTTTTGCCTATCGCACATGATTTCTCTAGAAAGCGAAAACAAACAACGAACGAACGATGTTGTCCTCAACCATACAATATTGATCTGCTTCACATTCTAGGTTTTAGTTGTTTACATGGATCACGGAAAAACTATAACGTTAATGGCATCATTCAATATATTCTTGTTTTACAGTGTATGATCATTGCCGGGAATAATGAGTGTAAAATACAAAAAAAAAATTAAGCCTTTGCCTCGTTTCGGAGAAAATGGATACAGAAGAGGAACCAATTTCATAGTCATGCACGTTGATCCACGGCAATCTCGTTATAGGGCCTGTTTCCAAGCAGTTTACATGAATAAGTGTTTGAAAATACGTTTATTGCAAATCATAGGTGCAAACAACATCCATGCGCCTTTATAATCATGTCGGCACGTCTCGGCCGGGCCAATCTAACCAGACAAGGGTTCATTGATTCTTGGTACATTATATCGCTGTTCAAAGCTATACCTTGCTTGATTTAGATAATATCCGCATAAACGCCAACTTTGCTAGGGATTTTTTTTCCGGAATTACCCTATGGAGACACAAGGACTAACTTCAGTGTTTGGAGGCGCAGACTGCAGATCTAAAAGGCATGATAGTAAAGCCACACAGTAGTTGCTTTGAATTGGTTCAAAGAAACTAGAGTACTTCTTTCTGAATCCGTGTTCTGTGATTTTGGCTCCATTTCGCGTTCGCGTCCATGTTTGATGATTTGCTTAATTGTTTAAACTTTATCGTAAGGACGCTATTCAGGCAGTTCCCAACCATATCAAGGAATTTCTAGATCTTTCAAATTAGGTCATGTTAATTGTGTGTGTGTGTGTGTGTGTGTGTGTGTGTGTAAGAGAGGGCGTATGCTTCTGTTCGTCCCCCCTTGCTCGCTTTAGTAGGTTTAAGTCAAATCATATGAATTGTATAACACTGCTGTATTTTCGAGTTTGACTTGAGCCACCCGTCACAAGATATTACGCTTAAAGGCTAAATGACGTGTAACTGGTTACGGTTAATAGCTTGTCAGCAAGTTCGTGTTTTACCCGGGACCGTGTACACTGACTTTGGGCGCTATGATTTCTTCTCCCTATGATCTGTCAAACTTTTTTTACCTTAGTAACACTTCTATTTGGCTTGTTTATTTAAAATACACGCATTTGCAATGCCAGAGGTTCCCCTGAACCACTGCAATCGCAAGAGTCCACCCCTAGTTGTATTACTGTGCAGGATACTGGCAAATTTTTAATGACATTTTTCAGTGAGGTAGTTATACAAACATTTTTGACAACAGCATCTTAGTGCTATGTAGTACATCTTAGCTTATAAATGATTGGTCTGCACAACACCCACACATGAATCGCGATCATCTCAAGCAACACCAAGATTAACAGTCAGACATTTTATGCATAGCTATGACATCTATAGCATACTTCTACCATCAGCTTTACATTCATCACTCCGCTGCAGGTCATGCCATACGCCACCTCCTGTAACAATCCGTCGTACGAAAAAAATTTTTTTTTCAAAACAGAAGTAAATGCTCTTGCGATTTGGCGTTCCTTGTACAAATTGTATTATAAGTTTTCCATGAAACGTGAAATTACTGTCTGACGAAACTATACAGCCTGTGGCATGCATGAGCAACGCGGCGGAAAACTCTCCAGAGATACATGTATCATCGATAACATGGGAAGGTTATGCGATCCTCTTACTAGCTTTCATTTCTTTTTAGTCCTCTTAAGGCTTTTTTTGTTTTGTTTTTAGTTATAGAACACTGGTAAGGTTTCCGCCTTAGCATTCGTGGAGTTATTCTGAAGTTTAACCTGACGCACATCGTAGCTTTGGTCGACTAGGTTGATGAGCTTGTAAAAAAAAAAGCAAGACTATCGCTGTGTGAGCCATAAACAAACTTTTCTTTTGATTCTTTTTTTTTTTTCATCTGAGTCGGGAGTATTGCCGACGGAGATTGCTAGAATACACTCTGGATATGGGGCAAGGATGCATCAGACGATTCCAAATGGTAATCAATCAGAATAGGTATGCTGTAGACTTCCACGGTCATTACAAATACTGTGAGCCGGTTACTGATAATGCAGCTGATTGTAAACCTTGGATGGACGACTGAAATTGATAGTGGCATGTCGACCATCTATATAAGGCATCGACTGCAAATGACGGGTGATACTGAACACACGGGAGCGATCGAAAGGTAAAGTTCAATACCAGACATTCTATTTTACGGTCAACCCACCCGAAGCAGGATCGAACATGAGACTGTATCTTTAGAACAAGAAATTAGGAAACGACCACCAGGAGTCGAGATAAAAGCCCTTTATAGGGACCACAATCAAGACAGGGATCCCAGCTCGTCGATAATCTACAGGTAAGTTTCCCGATCCACCTTTCGGGTCATTTATATTACCATTTTGTTTTGCTTTTTCTTGCTTCCTTCTTTTTCTATATGGACTCCCCGTTGTCTATCCTTGATAACGTTAGCTGTTCAAAGGCTTTGAGACAGACTCGAAAGATTACCTGCTACTCATTATCAACCAACTTCTACGTCGTTTTATCTTTTACAGTGTGTGTTTCCTTATGTCTGTTTCACCTTCTGCTTGGTCAAACACGACTTGGCAACGGTGTCGGCTTTTGTGGACGGCGATATCAATTCATGGAAAGAGTACACGTGTACGATTTTCGTTGGCCTGTCTGGGACTACATGTAGTTTGAAAAAGAGACAATGTCAAAAAAAAGGAGAAGGAAAGGAAAGGAAGAAAGACCGATGTCTTCCTTGGGACGATCAGGTAGATGTGTCTCGACAGCTAGCCACTTTTCTCTCAAAGATATATTGATCCATCTATCCAGCTTTTGAGAGTCTCATCGGCATATTTACTAGGTTTATAAACCAAATGCCAAGCTTTGCGTTACCACGCTACTCGTGCTAGAAATGCAATTTTGTTCACTTCCTCGTTCGCAAGTATATGATTAATCACTTTCTCTGTTGCCAAGTAGTGTATTGTATCGAACCACTGTGTATTGTAGACCACTCAGTTCAAGTTTTGACGTTGTGTCACAAAAATTTTCTAGTGTCGTCTCTGGAAGGCCTCTGTATCGCATTACAACATCCAATCAGTTGCCTTGCCGTATGTTTTATCCATTTTGCTGTTCACGCAGGTCGCAGTTGCGATAGAATTTTTCACAGTCAGCCGGAAATACACCTTTGGTGGTAAGTGAAATTTCATCCAACCATCATCCTTATGCCCAACCGCAAATAGAGCACACCCATTAGAAGCCGACAACGTCACAGCTAGAAGCTCTAGTCAGCATTGTAAGTCACTATTATAGCACAATACTCATCTCGATGCTGCCCAGGAGCGGAATTTCCAGTAATCCTCTCGCTAGACCTAAGGCAATACCTGGAATATCAACTCACGAACCTTTTGGTACAGGCGCACTCTTCGATGCAGAAGCCCCGACCTCAATACTCCTCTGTTCGACATATTCTTGGTCTGTGCGCTGGGAACACGGTAATCCTATCGGAAACTATGGTGTTCCGGCAGTGGGAAAACAGCGATAATCTACGAAAAGATAGATAAAAGATGCACAGTCTCGAAAGTATCGCGAAGTGTTTAGAAGCCCTAGCGAAGGCCCTTATCCATCTCGAGGAACAAGTTGATGTAGGACCGCGGAGCCTTTTTCAATACCAGCCAATGCCAAAAGCAACGCGTCATAAAAGACAGTACGCAGCAGCCGTTATAAGAGATCAAGTAGAAGACTTCATACCCCCCCCCCCCCCCCCCCCCCCCCCCCCCTCCCTCCTGATGTCACTTATACGTAATTAAGCATTACATTGCGATTTTGAATTAAGCACGGCGTCTGTCTGCGAGTTTTGCCCAAAATAGACGCATTAAGTTCAAGTCTCTCTCATTAGAGTTCTCTGCACAGCCGACTTTAAGGAAAACAGTGAACCTTGCACGACGAGCATGGTCTGATGTACAGTTTCGTTGCTTTTCTGTACCCTTTTTGTTTGTTTTTCCTTGCTGCTTTCTGTCTTTGTGCTCTGTGACATTCATGCATACGAAAAGAAGAAGGAACCTTGAACTTCGTTGTGCAAATTTGCGCCCGATCCGCGCCACCCGAGAGTGTTTGTACACGCGTGTTCACGTATTTCTTTGCTCTGATCATACGTACATCCGTATACAGCTAAAAAACCGCTCTCCCGGATCAAGTCCCACTTTTATACCATATCCTAGCTTTCTCCAGATATATGTAAACTATCAGCAGCCACGCTTTCGATTTGTCTTTGCAATCTATTATAACATGGTCTGTATTTGTTGCTAGCCTGGTGCTTCGTGCGGTACGTTCTAACTGCTCAGCTTACTTGAGAGTAGCACATCCGACTTAAGGTCCAGATTCAAAGTGTTACGAGGTATTGCACAAAGGCATTCTTCTTTGATGTAGTTCTTGAAGGCAATTGCAAGAAAACATAACAAAGTCATCACGGAAAAGAAAATCGGCTATACGCTTTGATCATATCTAAAAGGCACCAGTACATAGACTCTTACCTGAGTTACTAGATTGAAAGGTATGCTCAGTGCAGCAGGAACAACATTCTTGATCATTTTATCAACTTTTCTCCTCACTAAGAATATAATTATAACGCTCACCCAATGTGTTATCTGCTTGTTGAAACGACGACTTTGAAACGCGACCTTCCTTCCTTCCCTAGGATTTCGTGCAGTAATTTCCTTTGTTTTGTTTTTTTCTTATTTCTTTTCTTCTGGCTGGCGCCATGATCCGTTTGTGGCCCTTTTATTTGGTCTATCTTCAAGCCCTTTTAGGATGACTGCTTTCAGCTGGTCGCGGAAGCCGCTGCATAAGATGTGGAAAGCTCGTTCTACCAATACCACTAATCAGATTTCTTAGGAGCCAAACTGATGCAACGGCGCATCCACCGAAAGTACCCTAGACGTTACTGGTTTCCGAACAGGGAAATCTGGTATGACTCTCAGGGAAACTTCCAGGAATCTCGACGTATTTCCATTACTATCTATCTATTGAGTAACCTACAGCCACAGTACGTCTTACCTTTAGAGGTCTCAGCTAATTTCACGAAAATTGCACAAGAAAATTTGCGCACCAGGCGCTTGCATTGAAGAGCAAGGTGACATATACTTTTAATAGTTATACCATTAATGTTCTTTTGCTTTAAACTCTGGGTTGGAATGCGTTTCGTTTACTCTTCCTACCATGCAGCATTTCAACACGTCTGCACTTAATACGATGCGCCAGAGCTTTGTGAATTTCTGCACTTTGCGTGATACCTATCTAAACTAGGATAAGTCTATACGAGACTGGTAGTAATGACAGAGTATTGATCTCGCTTTACAGAAACGTACTTTTACTCCAGGCGCTTGACGATTATCAATTGAGGGCCACAAGGGCAGCAAGAAATTCACGCATGGAACAAAGCGTCATCATTCTAGGAAAGAAGCGCCGGTACATTAGCTAAAGGGCTTAAAACCCGTAAAAAACCGCTTTGAACAATTGGCTCATTCAAACATCGTACTCCTCATCCTTTATTTACTATCATAGAAGCAAGGTCGTCGCTAGTCAAAACTATCTAGCTGAGTAAATGATGCTAAGGAAGAACTAATATGATGCCACATTCATTGGAAGACCAGACCATGAGAACCGGTGTTTCCGACGAAGTATTGCGGAATTGATTATATCGTAGCCTATCCCGTTGAAGTCTGACTCTGCTAACCAGTCTTGAACTCACTACATGTTGAGGAGGCGAGGCTTGTACGCATGTGCTCTCTCTTCTTTGTTCTTCCTATTGTTTCAAGTAGCGCTTATGCTTTCCAAATGGTCCTTATTATGCATCGGTTGGTAGGTAAGTTGTGAGCTGATAAATTCATCCTCCCTTCCTGGAAGCTAGTCAGTTCTCCACCATGTTCAAATGCTGTGCGAATTCGTGCGCCCAGACGCCACATGGCCCTGTCCGTGTGCAAAAGATAAGACGGAGAGGGAAGGGCGGAAGAGAAATGAATGCTTATCGGGTCCACTAACTTCTGTCTAATTATGTATATAATCGCGCGAGAAACGGTGCTCGCATTTTGGCGGCGCAGTAACCTGCAAATGACGATAAAATGGTAGGAGATGGACTGCCATGTTAGGTTGATGGTATCTAGCCAATGTGGCAACTGGATGGGGCTCATACAATTGCACTAAAGGCTAGCCTTGGATTAGTTCTCCTCCAGGCCGTGGGATCATGATTTCTATTTTACAGCAAGGCTGTTGTATCCTTCCGTATTTACTACGGGAACACCAAGCAGTATCAATATCAAACATACAGCCGCATGGATACACTTGAAGAAACTGTCGATCGAGGAGCGCCATAGCCGGAAAAATATAGTGAAGAGGCGATAAAATATTGTTCAGATTCTACAGTATGCCTTTTTATACTATTGCTATGTAGGCGACGGCAAAGGCTGTTCTACTGTGGAAAAGCTTAGATATGTTGATAGAAATCGCAATGAAAGGTATTGATAGTACACGGGCCTGTCAGCTATCAGCATTCTGTAGAAAAAAGAATCAATAAAATAAGCATTTGACGTAATTAAAGGTGAAACTGTCGCTGCAACTATTCTTTGTTTGACCAGATAATTTATAATCCACCGTTCTTTCTTGCCAGTCATTTCCAAGATGAATAGTTCTCTCTTTCCGTTGTGATATGTCCAATGATGTCATGACCGACGTATTTTCCAAGATCATGGAGATAATTGTATCTCAACGACGTGTTCCAGTTGTTATATACCTCACTTTATTGTAAAACTGCCTATCGTAATCTCGAAAATAATACATAACGTTGAAAAAAAGAACGGAAGTGAAGGAGATTTTAGAGTTTACAAGCGTTTATACAAGTTAGTTTTCTACATTAGATGGAGAGAGGGAGAGTTGGAAATACATTGGTAAAGACCATTTTCAAGTCAAAAGATCAAGATGGCTCTGCTTTAGCGTTTTCTCGTACCAATGAGCAGAAATTTTCGGAGATCCATGAAGTTGGAACTGAATTCCAAGCAATTGCTTTGCCATTTCGGATTTCCTTAGTTTGGGCTTGTACCTTTTTTGTTGTTCCAACAGACATATCCTACATAAGCGAAGCGATACAATTGGTAAGCAGAAATTGATAATAAATAAATATCCAACTGAATTATTCATTGCGACGTTGATATACGTTTAATTGTTGAAGCCGGGATACAATACCAGGTATTAAAGCGAGATCGTCAGAACTTTTGACAAGTTGCATAGAAGAAAGCTGCGTCATGGCATAGATTTTGGCACCAGGCAAAAAGCATCTTAAGTGTGAACAACTTGTCATTCATAACAAGAATGCCGTAAACTATAGGATCCTCAACTCCAATTTCCAATAATCGATTCAACATAATACGCATCTGTTTGCCTATCTTGACAAAGTCATTTTATTGCCGTTGCCGTCCATCATTCGGTTAAAAATTCCTCCACCAAGACAACATGTCGTTTGCTTATACGCCGTAATCTGGTTTGAAATCTTTGTACAGGCCGCTGAGCCCAAGTCCCGACTGACATGGCAGAGGTATTTCAGGTGCCCTACGGACCGCGAAAATTTCACGGGCATAAAATTAAGCATTAGAATCCGCGTTTGACTGTAGTCTATACCTGGTCACCCAAACGGGCGCAGAGGCCCACCCCATTTTTCTTATGGGCTTGCTTGCGATCCAATGATGTAGGCTGCTCTGCGTGCTTGAGGCTTGCAGTTTGATTACGCAGCTTATCCAACACCTGGTAGCATATAAAAAGAGTAAGAAAGCAAATAGAATAGAGCGTTACAAAAAGAACATACCGTAGGACCAAAGAGTGTATTAAGAGACGATTTCGGTATCATTTTATATGCAGAGATGGAAAGATGACTATTGCAGTTGCTCAATCTTGACGTAAGTGGTAAAGTGATTGGCCGACAACAGTACTACTTTTGCAACGATGATGCTGCGTTTCACGGAAATCTAACAATACTGTTTATACAATGAGTGTACGGTAATCTCAAATACTATGATCTACAACACAATGGTGGTCACGCGTCGTATATGAATCCAATGAGATACAGCGACAGGGTCTATAATCACCGCCGGCAAGAACAGTTTCCTGATGCATGAATTTATCTGTACCGATCATGGATCCACCTGAACAATGGAACCAACGAGTCCGTAGTTCCATCTCCAATCGCGTGCCTTCTGTAAATAATACGATTCCCTATTGAGACCCTCTGGAAAGTACTAAAGCGAGGTTTCTTACATCGGATTAATCGTGCAAGGTTAGGATTTCCTGGTATATGTGAGATCGGATAAATATTCTACCGCCGTGAAATTTTTGCCGTCTGTAGGGCACCTGAGATACCTCTGCCATGTCAGTCGGAACTTGACTCTATCTATGGTGCGCTTGAGAAGAGTAAAGGAAATAGCTGTTACATTTGCGAAACAATCTTGCCTTCAATCAATTTAACTGTTGGCATATTACGTGAAACGACACTAAACAACTTAGCTCAGTAAAACTCTTCCGATAGATCAGCTAATATCTTTATTTTTACAAAGAAAAGAGGGAAGATAAAAGCAATAGTGGAACAATCGCCGCGTTTGCAAGGTAACAGCAAAACATCTTTGCCACCGCATATGCAACGGCTATTGTCATAACATAGGATAGTCACCAAGCTCACGGGAGCCACTCGCGACAAGATGTCCACATGTCTTACAAAGTCCTTCGAACATGTCACATCCGTTATCACCTTTCAGTCAAGTCGCTTGTAAAGGGATGCGATATCCTACATGAGAGAAAAAATGGGTCCGGTTATTCGCACCAGTCATCCGCGCCAGGCACGTCATCGATTTGAGCTTTCCGCAGGGTTGGCGGAAACCCTTTCCGCATCAGCCTTATTAGAAAAGAAAACGATTTTGTCTACTTGCATCTCTTACATTAAAATCTTTGACTTCAAAGTTTCAATGCTGATTAGATGAATAAGGCGGTGCTTCAATATACACTGCTTCCGTTTTCCAGATTCGCTTATAGTTTTTACTGCAACTTGCAAAAGAAAAATTTAGGTCTATACTGAATATCTAACACGTTTATGTCAGTACTCTTTTAATGTGATTCCTTTTGTAACATAAATTCTGTTTTTTAAGATAACTAAACCTAAAAGGACTGCGGTCTGAGCAAAGCGAAGGTCTGCAGTGATTTTGTAACCGGATTTCTCGCAGTAATTGCCTCTGCGATGCTCTTTTCTGCGACTTTCTTCTTGCGATGTTTGGTCTTTCCGAGCTTCTTCTTGCTAAATCCATTCCTGCGATGCTTTTCTGGAGATGGTTCTTGCTATTTCTCCACTTTATGATGTAACTATCTGCATGGCATGATTTCTATATGTCATCTTGCCATATATCTTTCTGCAGTATAACTTCTTTCAAGGCAATGCTATTCCTTAGGGATGTACCATTCTGAGACACACATTTTTTTCTTACCACATATCATTTAAGTCACACCTCTTACTGATCAAGCACTGGCAACAAGACTTTCATTACTTCATTTTATAGATTCAATTTATTGCTGCTTAGCCAAGACCACATTTTACGCTATAAAGTTAACTTCTTCTGGAAGTATCTATCGAGATGAAGAATAAAAGACAAGATTACTATAATTATATATGACAAGATACCAAACTGATGAAATGGGTGCTGATGAGAAAAATATTCATCATGAAAAGAGTCAAGTGCACTCGATTTACGAAATCAAGCAAATGTCACAAGAGATACATCTTGCTTCTTTTTTTTCTTTTTTCCTGTTTCTCTTTTTGTCTCTTTTCACTGTTTTCTGTTACAGCCATGCGCAAGAAACGCAGAATCAAGACTGAGCCTTTACCGCAAGACCAGACGTTGATAAGCTCCTTCTTTAACCAAAGCACTGATACAACCCTTCAAGTTTCAACTGAGACACATACGGAAAACGATGTTGAACACGGTATGATTTCCTTTCATGACTTAACTTCTTTGCCAGTTCTTACAAGTAAATAGATCTGTCAAGCAAATCCGATGAAGATATAGGTTGCGTTCCTGGACCTTCAACAGGCAGTAAAAGAAAATCAAAGGCTCTGGTAAAGGCGGAAAAAGCTTATGAGAAGAGGACGGAAAAATTCAAGGCGCGGAAGGATATACAAGAACAAAAAAGCCAAGAAAAGACTGCGGCTGGCGAAGACTTCCGGTGTCCGTCCTGCCGAGAGACATCTCACCAAAGGTCTTCAAGCAAGTTATGCAAGGAACATAAACCGAAAAGAAAAGCCACGACACAGTTCAAACGGACATCTATTATCAGATCCTCCTTACATAACACTTGCAAAAATCCTGATTTCATCAATGCTGTACAAGAGACCGTTAATATTACCCAAGACATCTCGTACATCGGATCGCTTTTCACAAATTTCTTTTTCTTACACCTTTTGCAAAATCAACAACCTTTGCCTCCAATCACGCACGATCTGTGCTACTCCGCGTTTGCACTTGTACATTTATTAAAAGCCATCAAGGCAATGGACTATCGATATCCATAGCAAGCTCATTGTCTTCTCCTCCGAGATCGCTCTGATGCCATGCCCGTTCTGACGTATCGTCACGGCGAATTCCTCTGCCTTCTTCTGCCGGGCAAGTACGAGACGCTGGTCGCGGATGCATTTCTTGTTGCAAGCATAGTAGCCACTCGAATTGTCTCTAAGTTACTCCTGAATGGACGTACGAGCCTGTTCTTTCTTCGCATAAACTAAGGAGCTATTATGATGACCTCTGATATGCTTGTTCGGAGAGGAATGGGTTTTGTACATCGTTGATGGTGGGCACTGGGAGCAAACAGAGGTTCTATGGGAGTAGAGGATCGGTAAGTCATACATAGACATTACCGTTATAAGCAGAGACAAAGCGTTGGTTTCGGTTGGATGCATTTTGCAAGACTTGACGCAGAAATGTATTACATGGTCAGACGACGTACTGGTTGAAGTCATCTTCATCCATCAATACTTGTCAACGTTTCTTGACCATTTATTTTGCCGAGACGAGCACTTGAAACATAAATGGTAAGCCCCATTAGTAAGAAAGCGCATTGCCCATTAAATTCGTCTTAATACTTAATTTTTACTAGGGCCAGCGTGATGCTTGAGGCATGTTTGATTAACTCAACCAGTTCTTTCACCAGAGCGAGGAAGAGCACGGCCATGGATGAAGAATTCGAACCCGATTTTACCTCCTTTGTGGATGTCCATGGTCGTAGATTTGACTTGTTTTGTGTTGAAGCTAAGAAACCAGGTGGTCGGAACGGCGGCCCTTATTCTGACCTTGCGAAATTGGGAAAAGAAATAAAGCCGGTGTTAGATGTATTGGTTAAATCTGAGGTTCCAAACCCAAAAGTATGCGGATTATGGGTTAATGGTTAAGAAAAAATCGCCATGAAAAAATGATCCATGCGTTGAATATTTTTTAAATTGATTAATTGATTGATCATACTAGAATCAAGTTGTGAAACCTATCGCATGGATTTAGAGTATGAAGCTATATATCGTCTTGTTCAGCTTGACGAATTAGAATTGGTTACTAATACAAACAGCATCCTTCAAACAACCTTTGTTGTTGAAGGTCTTCTGCAGCTAAAGGTAAAAGCACTGGGCGAGTGGGATACTAAAGATAACGATATTTCATAGGGATTAATTCTCAGCACTGCTCATCGGATTGATTTATCGTTCAAAGCCAAGTTTAACAATCAGCTTGAGGATGGACAAGAGTGTAACGCAGACTCGATGCCAGTTACGCCAATATCGTGACTACGACCCTCATTTGGCACTCCAAAAAAAAAAAAGGAAACGTGAATAAGCTGTCTGGAGGGCATTTTTCCATA
Source organism: Saksenaea vasiformis B4078 (assembly GCA_000697055.1). Lineage (NCBI taxonomy): Eukaryota > Fungi > Mucoromycota > Mucoromycetes > Mucorales > Saksenaeaceae > Saksenaea > Saksenaea vasiformis. The sequence continues at coordinate 21,516 of JNDT01002323.1, read as the reverse complement.
TCACTTTTTACAAAAGTATCTGTCAGCAATGAAAAGAAGATACTTGATTTATCCGTCACACCGGTGTTTGCTCATATCTTTTTGACGTGTTTAACGAACTTGATTTGGATGGACTCAACTTTGGTTGGGGCTGTCAATCCGAATGGAAATGCGCAACCAATTGGAGACCTTACCTTCATAAAAAAAATCATGTCTGCGCTTACTTCGTATCATGTTCATTTAATTGCGGTGGCTCTTTAGTTACGCATGAGTCCAAAGGGATACGCTTCGACTCTATACATGAATTCCACTGTCTTGGATAAGCAGCGTGCGAAAAGTTCAATGAGATTGGGGAACATGTTTCAGATGGTCCCTTCATAAGCTAGTCCGGTATGTGTTACCCTTTTCTTTTCTTTACCTTTGCTTTCCCTATTTTTGTTATTTCTTCAGTAAGCGCTGATGCAGTAATCCATTCGTATGAGTTAACTGTGTGATTGATAATTCGAGGTGGTTGAGGTGCGCTTTCGTTTCCGTAGCCCTCCCACTCACTCTTTTCTTTTTTTCGGTTTGTAAGTACAGCGGCTCTTTCAATAGTCATCACTTACTAATTTCTTCCTGTACAGGCTTCTCAAGTCCGCCTTCTTCAGATCTCTTGGGAGCAGATCTCTTAGGAGCCATTGCTAATCAGACCCGTACTTTTTGGAACCATATGTTGCAGAACCGCACACCCACCAGAACTACCCTAAACCTTATTGATCTCCGGGCCGGGAATTTGGTATGGTTCCTAAGAAAAAAGTTGCTCTAATACCTGGTGTTGTATTCCGACTTCAACAGCTAAAGGTATATCAACGTCGCAATGAATAATTCAGTTGGATATTTATTTATTATCAATTTCTGCTTACCAATTGTATCGCTTCGCTTATGTAGGATATGTCTGTTGGAACAACAAAAAAGGTACAAGCCCAAACTAAGGAAATCCGAAACGGCAAAGCAATTGCTTGGAATTCAGTTCCAACTTTATGGATCTCCGAAAAATTCTGCTCACTGGTACGAGAAAACGCTAAAGCAGAGCCATCTTGATCTTTTGACTTGAAAATGGTCTTTACCAATGTATTTCCAACTCTTTCTCTCTCCGCCTGATGTAGAAAACTAACTTGTATAACCGCTTGTAAACTCTAAAATCTCCTTCACTTCCGTTCTTTTTTTCAACGCTGTGTATTATTTTCGAGATTACGATAGGCAGTTTTACAATAAAGTGAGGTATATAACAACTGGAATATGTCGTTGAGATACAATTATCTCCATGATCTTGGAAAATACGTCGGTCATGACATCATTAGACATACCACAACGGAAAGAGAGAACTATTCATCTTGCAAATGACTGGCAAGAAAGAGCGGTGGATTATAAATTATCTGGTCAAACAAAGAATAGTTGCAGTGACAGTTTCACCTTTAATTACGTCAAATGCTTATTTTATTGATTATTTTTTCTACAGAATGCTGATAGCTGACAGGCCCGTGTACTATCAATACCTTTCATTGCGATTTCTATCAACATATCTAAGCTTTTCCACAGTAGAACAGTCTTTGCCGCCCTCTACATAGCAATAGTATAAAAAGGCAAAACCTCTTTTTTGTAAAAAAAAAAAAAGAAAAAACAGGATCTGAACAATACTTTATTGTCTCGTCACTATATATTTTTCCGGCTGTAGCGCTTGACCACATTTTTATTTGCGAGGTCACTACACTAAGGGTGTTCTTACAGCTAGTACCCTTCGCCCGCTGTTGAATTTACCGTCATCCTGATCTAATTCCAAGGAGTCTAGGCGTTTTTCGAATCTGACCTCACATCGTCAATGAAGCTCTACCTTTCATAGTCTCCTCTTCCCATTATAAGTATTGATCTCAGGATTATACAGTTGGCCTAAAAAGCGTACTTGAACTTACAACGACTTGAAAATCAAAAAGCAATATCTTAAAAGCGTCACGGGTAACAAGAAGGGGAAACTGGCGTTCGTTGAGAAGAGAGCCCATTATTTAGCAATAACGACCGGTTTCGTCTTTTGGAGTCATGCATCCCAGGGTTTGATTTTGGCACATTCAATAAAAATTTGCACAAGATCTGCTATGAAAGGAACCGATGCAGCAAATCACATCAACATGTATCGATGCAATATACCAAAGGAAGTCTTGAGTTTTTGTGCTAGAATTTCAGAATTAAAGAATCGGGTACATGTTAGAATAAACAAAGCCAAACAAATGTATTTACAAACGACAGCGAAACATTACATAAATATAACACTAGGTTGGTGGTGTGCAATAGTCTTTCGGGATGAAGCTATCAGGAAGGTGGAGGTTAAGGAAGTTGCAGGAGTGATACTTTTTTTTTATCGTGGTGTTAAGCTCAAGGATGACGAGGATGGCTTTTTGTTGCGGTTCAGCTTCATTACGATGTCTGCTCCATGTGAATCTATAAACCTTTCAATCTTGAGCCGAAGGGGGCTGGTCAGGGCTCGAATTTTTCGTCCAGAATGTATCTCACGATCGACGATATGATGCGTGATCTAGTATCAATTCATGTTAATAAACGTCTAAATACTGCCTTCCTTACCTTCCGTGCTAATTCCTTAAACAAATGCTTATCACCTTTCCACAGCGACTGGTGTTTTGCACTCAGGTACTTTGTAACGACTTTTCCAACCTCCTTCTTAAGATCAATTTCGTTAAGATAAGGTCCCCCGTTATTATCTTCGCCTACAGATAATGCATCTGTAGATCCACTGGTACTAGCAGTAGGTGTCATTGAATGCTGTGGTGATCGTCCTTGCTTGCTTGTTGACGACATCGCAGGACTCGACCCACTTGCTTGACGAAGTTTCTTCTTTTCAGATTCTAGTATCGCCAATTCCACTAATCCTTCTATTTGACCTTGATCAACGCCTTCAATTGAACTCGCTTTCTCTTCTGGGTACTGCCATTGTGATTTCCTTGTTACGGTGTTGTAGTAATAAATAACACCTTCCTCTGTCAATGCAGACCTCCAATGTGCAGGTAATTTTCTCCCATCAGCTTCTGTCGTAGTTGCTGGACAGGATGGTTCTTGGTAGGTCGATGCATAGTAAGATGCTGTAGCATCCGCATACGGATCAAGTGATTGAGCGTACTGCGAACCAAGATCGGGTAACTGCATATAGTCGTATGCCTCATTCTGTCCTTTGCCACCAATATATGCGGCTCCTGGTTGGACGTATTGTGTATCTCGTGTCATATAGTTATTTCCAAATTCTTGGTAATATGCATGATATAGATCTCCAGCTGCGGCATAGTCTAACATTGCGCGAGGTGCAGTAGGGATTATCGGTCGTGGGGGATATCGCATCTTCCATTCTATTTCTACCACTGTCGCATCAAGCGACAGGTATTCAAAATAGTCGTCGTCAGGGTCAAAGAACTCGCGAGTTGAACTAAATCGCATCTTTTTTGACATCGGAGCAATTTCCGTAGAGGTTGTTTCACGTTGCTCGCTATTTTCTACAACTGGTGTCAACACCTTTGTACATTAAGTATAAGAAAGGTAACTTACCCAACTCATTGGATTCCTCAGGTTTGGACTCGGTATACTACAGAATAACATCATATCGGATTAGCTAACGATAGATAAATGATGCCACATACAGTTCTTTTTGGAATTCGATAGACGCTCTTCAGTTGACTCCATTTCTCTAAAAGCTTCTGAGATGCAGCGCTGATATCCTCATTCGCATAACTTGTGAACTTTTGCACAACATCAATCATTTTGCAGTCTTCTAAACCGTTTCTGTTGGCTAAAGGCAGTTGATCAAGCCCGTACAATACCTACTTGGAATGGTAAGTACCCATTTATCGCCTATGTCAGCGACTGACTTTCAGGACGATTCCTTCATCGTTCTTCCATTCCCCAAGCCAAAATTTGAGCATTTTTAGGCCGTGGAGACGGATAAATTTCTTGAGGATTTCTCTGCCAGTCGAATTGTTTGGATTAGTGAGTTCCAACCGTAATAGTAGCTTGTTGACCAGATGTGGTTTGCCCACGGAATCCAGCATTTTCTTAACAAACGTCTGCACTTCATCAATATCCTGAAGAGGCTGTGGTAGCTTGTTGCGCTTTTTTGTCGTCTTCTTTTGTGTCGGCAGAATGGCCCCGTAGGTGTCTAAATCGTCCTCATCATCCGTTGGCTGCATTCTCGGTACGGCAAATGATTCCTCATTTGTTGTTTTTTCTACCGTTCCACCAATGTAACCTTTACAATTTGGTTCACCGCAATAGCATTTCTGAGCGACCGCACTACACATGTCTAATTACTACGATAACTAGGGTTTGTACTGTTTACCCATAGCGCTCAAATTTGTAATCGAATGTCAGTTCCTGGCCAGCCTTGACGGATCGACTTGTGAAAATTCCAATACGCATTTTCTTGCCGATGACCCATTTCTGAGTGACACAATTGGGATTGCAGGAATGGTTAATGAACCTTGCAAGACAACCTTTCTTGGTAGCATCGATGATCTACCACTGTCCGTTAAAGGGCACACCTCAGAATACAGACCTGCTCGTTACCTCATCTGTTTTTAATGTCATGAAGTAGTAATGTTTAAGCCCTTCTGTTTCGTATTTCCTTGTTCGTCGGATGAACTCGCTATTTGGAATGACTTCGCCAATATATTCCATAATAAACGCATTTCTGAACATAATACATCATTAACCAGTCGATCCAAGCATGTGTCAAACTTACCGCGGCAGATCTGTTAGTGCCCGCAACCCGTATCCCTTTTTATCGGCGTTTATTACGTCAACCCGGGCATACTGGCAAAGCTGAAACCTGCGATTCCGACAGTACCTGCCACAGGGACAGTCGTCCACAACACATTCCATAAACATCATTCTGTTTATGCAAATTTCATCGCGACCACATGCTGCACTAGGCTCATCCACATCGGGATCATACTTGCATTCGCATGGCATGGACTCTTCTGCAATGGATCTTCCTGTTGCTGAACCACAATAAATATTAGACGTTATATTTTCGTAAGTCTGCATCGCCTCCGAGGTTGCTGACGGCAGATCAAGAGGCAGTGAACAGTTGTCCATGGTCTTGTCGTCTGCTGAGGAGGCTGAGCGTTGCGTGCCTACGTCTGCAGAACAAAAAAAGGAAAAGAGAAAAGAAAAGGAAAAAATCAACCACAGTAGTTCCTTTACTACGACACTGTACATGCCGTTACTTACACTCATCAGACTGCTCGTCCTCCATCGTCCCAGCATCAGGAGATGAATCTCGCTCCAATTTGCCAGATGAGGGCTCCATAGGTTGTTGCGGTAATCTTTTGGAGCCGTACTTTGCAAACAGCTCGGGGTAGTCCGGTGAACCCTCCTTCGCGGAAAATGCACCGTCTTTATTATCACTGGAAACCTCCTGTTCCTTCTTTAGTGAAAGGGCATTCATATCCATGCTCATATTCATGCTTTCAGGGCTGTCTCCCACAACATCGATGTAGTCTGTTGGGTCGTTTATGTCGTCCTCGTCCACCACATCAATCTCTGAGTCAGTATCGTCACTCTTCTGCGCTGTAAGGGATGTAGAACTGAGCTGCTCTGTTGGTGGAATGTCCCTACACGCATTGCTAGTATGCTGAGCATCGTCAGGATCCTCCTTCTCGTCCACATCCCACATGATGCCTTTTTGTTGCAGTGCTGACGTAGTAACTCTCGAATGAAAACCATCGACTTTCCCTGTCGTAGGTAACGACAGAAAAGCAGTGCCTTTGATCAGATTTCTGGTGTCCAGTACTGTCCAAATCAGAGCATCCCTTGTTAAATTCTCCAACATACACCTCCCATTTCCATATCATAACCCAGAATGATTCTATACCTGGCTTTCCGCAACGACTAATGGGTCCTTTACTGTTAAACGTCACTGATACTGCGTTTGATTCCCTTTGTTCACACGTTGGAAATACTAGCATTTAGCATGGGCCTCACTCCTATCTTACTTTCAGATAAAAAAACCTACCAGATCTTATCACTGTGCATGCCAGCTCCGGTGTCCACGACGCCTAATTCCTGAGTGCTGGGAAATTTGCGACGAAGGGCTTGAAGAAGCTGAGAAACGTGCAGCCTAGAGCGGAGCTTCGACGGACAGCCACATCCCATTTGGACTGGGTTTAAATGCGACGTCCATCCCGCCTTTCTGCCTGGTATGCATGATATCTCCTACATATCAAATTGCAGGGTAGGCAATTGTTCCAACTTCGAGTTATTGAAATTTTTCGCTTTATTTATTCACTTTCAAAATGTCCTGCCCTTAGTTTCACTATCATACTGCTTATTGAACAAGTTTTTACGCTAATCTATTTAAATTTTGCGTCCATGAGGAACCACTATTACGCTAAGAAAAGAATCAAATATGCGTTCGTTAATACATAAGTTGGCAACAAATTCATACACTGCTTACATCATCGAGGCCCCTCGATGGACGCGCAATTCATATAGGCAGCATAAAAATTCGTTCATGGTTTAGTAAGTCGAATAATACTTGGATGTCATTTTACTTACCCCCGAAGGGTATTTCCATGAGTTCATGACGGCCGCACCCCGCACCGTGATGGGTGGGAGTGGGAGAAGAGGAGGAGATTGGCACTGAAAGTGACCAATTAAAACGCACTGCAGAGGACTTGAAGCGATACAACGTCCAGCGATCTATTGTACATGACGGGTGATGCTGAGCGCGATATTATTTATTTTCCTGACTTAAATGATGGATCATAAACGCACTACAGCCGAGACTGTTCGGGACAGTGGTCATACAGGCTAAACAATACGTGAAAAGACATGAGTGATCCTGGATGCGTATTCCATTAAAAGTACATACCGGCGATGTAAAATGAACAGAACCAAAGAAAAAAAAAGAATTCATGCGTCCCTTTAAATACGGTCACTTTACGCGTTCCGCTTGGTGCGTTGGGGAACCTGTCACAATGGACCAGCACAATGCGCCTTTGATCTAGAAGTGAAGATATTTGTTTCTTTGCGCAAAGATACACTGCTCCTCACCGCAGATTTGAGTTGGTATCGATGCAAAGTAATATTTGGATGACGTACTTCATACACTTACTACTAACATTGTCAACGGTGTAGTACGGAAATACATTTAAACCAGGAACAGAATTGCTTTCCCAGCTATAGAAAAACTGACTAAACTTGAGCAAAAGTTCCACATGAATTCAATGTGAACCTCCCCGTCGGCACAAGACAATTCCCTCGTGATGCAATCGTTAATACAATGCCTAGTACTGATGTATATGGATAGACCAAGTAGCCTACAGTAAGTATCTACAGTTTAATCTGTCCAGTAGCTGGAGAAATCAAATGCGAGAGGAATTTAGTCTTACCTTCTGAGAAGGAAGAATTCTAGTTCATACAGAAAATACACCTTCGATTTGAGGCAGGATATGGGTCAAAGTTCTTGATTGTTTGCTGGTCAAAGGTTTACATCTGGTTATAATAATCCGCGTTGCTAAACTTGAATAAGGATCAATTAATATTCATTTTGGGCCGCGACTTCTATACGCTTCCCTCATACACGAGCTGTAGACTGTACTTTCATGCTGGAGCTAAAATGGGAAATTTTCCCGGACTTTAAATGACCTCTTCGACACCATTTTTCCTTTCTATAACCTCTCTTTTCTCGAGCCACAGAGAAAAAAGGAATGCTTGAGACGCTTGTATCCAATCTTCTCAACAGGGTATTGGGTGCCTATGTTTCGAACCTGAACTACAATCAGCTTCAGATTGGAATATGGTCAGGTAATCTTTCTCGACAGTGCATAATGTATTCTCGGCTCATTGACGTCTCGTAATTAGGCGAGGTCGTGTTACGAAATCTCAAACTAAAACGTGAAGCTCTCGACAAGTTAGATCTTCCGGTAGACGTATTAGAAGGTAAAAGAAAAAATTCTAGCTACGAGCATTACGTCAAAGATTAACCATGAACTTAGGGTACTTGGGAGAGTTAACGTTGAACATACCATGGTCGAACTTGAAAGGCAGTCCTGTCAAAGTGGATATTCGAGACGTCTATGTGCTTGCGGTTCCGCGAAATGAATCAACGGTAATTTATGCGAGATGTGCTGATATTATCTAATGGACCCCTAGATGACTGCGGAAGAAATTGAGGAAAGAAGATACGAAGCAAAAATGCGCCAGCTGGCCAACGCGGAGCTGATCAATCAGACGGAACATCATGATGCAGCAGAGGATGCGAAAAACGAAACTTTTGTGAATCAATTAGTGACAAAGATCCTCAACAATCTTCAATTTTCGATCACCAATATCCATGTGCGCTACGAAGACGATATCTCATCTCCCGGTCACCGGTTTTCTGCTGGAATTACATTAAGCGAACTTTCAGCTATCTCTACCGACGAGAACTGGGTGCCGCAGACAATTAGCGAAGCCGCAAACACAATCCATAAGGTAAGAGGGAGCAAGCGTCGTAATTTCAGTGGTCCATTTTAACCATCCTTTTCGCATAAAGCTTGCAACCCTCGAATCTCTATCTGTGTATTGGAATACGAACTCTCGTTCGTTGGCCCAATTGAACGAAGAAACATCCTTTAAAACGTTTCGGGAACTGGTGAGACGTACACGAGCCAAACTTCCCCTAACTCATTAGATGTAGATTGCGACAAAATCGAACATTCCATCGGAGCATCAATACATCCTGAAGCCGGTGTCAGGCACTGGAAAGGTGCGAGACGAGAAACAGATGAGGATACTAATCTGTGCTGTAGGTCAAACTCAACAAAAAATTTGGCGATGATATACCGAAAATCGATACTACATTGCTGTTTGATGAGCTTTCTTTTATGGTGGATGACGAACAATATCGTGACGCTATCCTGATGATTGATCTGTTTCATTCGTATTTGAAAAAACAAAAAGTAAATTGCTTTGATATCACTGCAGAATGCTCAGTCGCTACTATAGTATCAAGGCCTTCATCCGCCTAGTCACATGACACCGCGATCCAATCCTCGTGAATTCTTCAAGTTTGCTGGAAAAGCCGTACTGAATGAGATTCAAGAACGAAATAGACAGTGGACATGGGACCATTTTAAGGAACGTCGCGATGATCGCTTGGCATATTTGGATTGCTATGTCGCACAAAAGCTTGGTCGAGAAACGCCAGAACAAGCGGCTACTCTGGCTGCGTTGGAACGAAAATTAAGCTATGAAGATATTCGCTTTTATCGGAGCATGTCAAGAAGTCGCCTAAGACGCGAAAAAGCAATTATAGGTACTTATACTAACATTGTGATCCTAAAAGTGCTTACCTATCTCGTTACACATAGCTGCTGAGGAGAAACGTAGAAGGGAAGAAGCTTCCAAAGCTGCTGGAACAAATAGCTGGCTTAGTTCATGGTGGTACGGAACTGCGCCGCCAACGGCAGATGAAAGGGTAATGTTCGATAGATTTGAATTAACCTACTGACAGGATTTACATCCGTATCTAGGAAGATCAAAGTTTGGTGATCACAGAAGAGCAAAAGCAAGAGTTTTATGATGCGATTGAGTATGATGAAGATAAAGCCGCAGTAGCTCAGTCCATCGAGTTCCCAAAGAACGTAAGCAACTTTAATAATCAAGTAAGGATGTGTGGAATAATAACACGGCAACGGTACACCGATAGACAATATTTCTCAACTTAAGAACGACGCTTAACAAAGGATCGTTTACGATACGAAGGGATCCACATTCAGATCGTCCAGTAGAGCTTGTATCACTTGTGTTCGACACAGTTATGCTCGGAGTAGTAAAATATGTTGAATCCTTGAAAGCAACCGCAGCTCTTGGTGACTTGAGACTCTACGACGGTGTCACGAAAAATTCCCAGTACCGTCAGCTAATTGGTGTCAAGCAGAAGGAGGACGCTAGTAGAAGGCAATCCAAGGTTGACCAACCGGCCTTCAATTATTCGAATATGCAGAATCCATTTTTCTCTGTCATATTCGAATATAAACCGCTGGATGGCCGCGCTGATAATGCGATCGCTCTAGTCATGCGAAATATCGACATTGTGTACAACCCGGTAATTATTCGCGAGATATTGGACTTTTTCCGACCTCCAGAGACAAGTGCTGACAGTGTCAATGCGCTAATCGAAGTTGCGGGTGATACTCTCGAAGATTTCAAAAAGCAAACGCGTTCAAGCTTCGAATTTGCTTTGGAACATCATACTACACTTGACCTACGTGTAGACATGGATGCACCTGTAATTGTAATACCTGAAGAGTATGTAGCAATCCAGAGTGACCGTGTATCTAATATTTCTTTTACGATAGTTGTACGACGAAGAGCTCTCGTGGTATAGTGTTGGATGCTGGTCACATCAATATCGAGAGCAAGCTGGCGCCGCCGGATGCTGTTAATCAGATGAAAACAAAGCGGAATGCAGACTACACGAGCGAAGACTATATTAATCTGCGATCGCTGATGTACGACAAATTCACTGTTCATTTAACTCAGACAAAGATTCTGGTTGGCGACTCCGTGGAGAGGTGTCTGACTCAAGTTCGTCATCCTAAGAAGGAAAATAACTATCTACATCTCGTGGATCGAATTGACTTGACGTTCTTGGCGGAAATGTGTATTATTCGCAAATCGACAGAACTTGCGAAATTCAGGGTATCTGGCCATCTTCCGCTACTAGGTGTCAATTTTTCCGATACAAAGTATCGTATCATTATGCAGATCCCTCGATTGATAGAGCAATCAGGTCTGTTGAATGATTCTGGAAAGAAGATAAGTGAGTTTGCAGCATCAGAGGAGCAAGAAGCGATGATAGCGCAGAGAAGAGACAGTTTTCGAAAATCGCTGCTCTGGAAACAATCGAGTCAAGACCTTCTTATAGATAGCAATAGCGAACAGAGCGCGAGTGACGATGAAGCAACAGAATCAACCTCAATTTTGAACACTGAACCGACATCCACTCAACGGAGCTCTGTCATGAGCAAATCCACGACAGATGGTCATTCTGATGTCGGTCAAAAAATATTCGAATTAAGCTTCAAGATAGATAAGGTGTTAGCAAATGTGTCGAAGGCAAAGAGTCAGTCTAGTCCCTCCGACATTTCTGCAGAGGCGCTCCTATGTGAGCTAGCACTCGAAAGTCTATCGCTCGACTATTCTCAGAGACCATATGACATGTTTATAAACTTGTCGCTCTCATCCCTGCGTGTGACGGATCGTATGAAGCATGGGAACGAATTTCGATATCTGGTAACGTCTGGTCGGGATAACCATCAACTCCTAGAAGAAGATCGTGATACAGATGCAAAAGACCTTGTGAATGTCGAGTACATGCGAGTTGATCCTTCGAGTCCTGAGTATATGGAGAAACACAAATCCATTGATCAGACAGCTAAAGTCACTCTCTCGACGTTAAACTTTTTTGTCACACGGAGCTCGGTGCTGACTTTGTACAACTTTGTGCTGGATACCTTTGTGGAAAATGAAGACGTACAGTTGTCAGAGACAGCCAGAAAGCGATTCTCTTTCTCAGACTCGAAGCCCCGCCGACAGTCTTCTATTGTCGTCAAGCATCCACCGCCGAAGAAGCCTAACAGTATCCAAGTTCGACTTTTCCTTGACAGTGTCAATTTTATCTTAAACAATGATGGAATTAGACTTGCCACAGGGGAATTATCCCATGGAGATATGTCCATTCTGCTCAGAGACGGCAAGACCCAACTTACAGCGAAATTCGCAAACTTCACCCTGACCGACGACTTAAGTCCCTCAAATCCGATTTCAACTCAAACCAAGCCTTATAACAATAGGTTGTTAACTATCCAAGGCGAGGAGTTGATTGACCTGCGATTCGAATCATTTATCAATGATGGCGGTTTTGAGTATCCTGGATATGACCAATCGTTGTTTCTGCGGATGGGATCTGCACAATTCACTTTCCGAGAACGACCCGTGCAGCAATTTCTTGACTATCTCAGTAAGTTTGCTGAAATGAAATCTATCTACGACAGAGCACGGCAAGCAGCACTGATGTCAGCCCAGCAATTGCAAGAGGCAGCTACTAAATTGCAATTCGACATTGTTATCAAGACACCTGTGGTTTTATTTCCGGAGATGCATAAGCATCCGCAAGATGTTGTTACTGCGCATTTGGGTGAAATTTGGGCTTCCAACTCCTTTATTAAGGAAAGCGATGGGTGCACTATTAATACTATCGAGGCTGGTCTTCGAGCCATCAATTTGACTTCGAGATTTTACATCGAACTGCCAGGGGAGGACAAGCTTTTCCTGCAAACGTTGCCTATTCTCGACGATACGGACTTGAGATTCGATATTAAGAGCGTCCATGAAGGATCTGCAACAAGGCCAGACGTTGATATCCGTGGCGTACTTCCTGATATATCTCTTCGCCTTACTGAACGTCAGTATACATTCTTAATGGATATCACAAATGTCATGTCAAGGATATTCTCTGGCATGGAAGGCTCTGATCATGTTCCATCTCCAACAACGGAGAAGACAGAATATGCTAAAAAAACAATGACGTCTCAGGTGGAAAGTCTGGAAAAGGATAAGGTGCCTCCAAGTGAACAAATGGACCGAGCGGCACAGCTACAGAAAGTGCGAATTGCTCTTGCTTCGCAAATGATCGCCTTAGAGTTATACAAAGCAGAAAAAGGCAGCAGTGATCCTACGTCGCTCGATAATTTAGCCTGTATAGCACTAAACGACACGAATATCAGCTGCGATGTATCTAAGGACGATCGAATCAATGTATTTTTACAGGTGAGATCCCTCACGGTAGATGATACACGAAAGAATATCAAGAGCAAATTCAAGGAGATTATGCCTGCGATCGAAGACGGCCATCAATTCGAAATGCAGATGGATATTAATTCTCCCGATCCTTCGCGTCACGGCATTGTGCAGATGACAATCAAAGATCCAAAGGTTATCTTATCGCTGGATCATGCATTTATGCTGCGGGATTTCTTTATGAGCGCGTTTACATCAGCACCAGCACTAGCACCTCCCCTACCACCACGAAAGGGTTCTCAAGATGCCAAACAGGGCACCCCAACAAATTCAAGTAGTCAAAATGAAGGCGGATTAGATCTATCTTATCGGCTAAATATCATCAACGCGGAATTTATTCTGTTGGCAAATCCTGATTCGGAAGAATCAGAGGCAGTTGTGTTGTCCGCAGAAAATGTCATGATTTCACGACAGGGTGTTGTTGCTTTGGTAGTCCGGCAAATGGGAATGTTTCTGTGTCGTATGGATATACGAAAGACATCCACACTACGATTTATTCAAACGTTTGACGTAACGATCTCGATGAATAACAACGAAATGGATGAAAAAGGGGAGAACTTGACAGAACTGCAAGTAGACGTGGATTCGCTTGTGCTACGGCTTTCATACCGGGACGCCATCCTTATTACAGACATTTTCAACAAAGCATACGAACTTTACAACACGAGCGTCAATTCAGAAACGCCATCATCGCCTACGAGTGTAGCTTACGCACAAAAACTGATGCCTTCGTCAACTCAAGTAAAAAGCCGCATCGAAACCGCATTATCCAGGGAATCGGTAATTAAGAATGAGACGGAAGTTCGCCAAGGTTCTAACCGACTTCTTATAGCTTCGCGCTGTATTCCAAGGTGTTCAGATCATTTTGATAGAGGAAATACATGAAATGCCTATGGTGGACATGTACCTTAAGCCATTCCACGTTGACGTTGTGGACTGGTCGCGATCGGTAATATCAAAGAGGCGTAATTTCTTATTAACCAAATGAATGTATTTCAGCTTGCTGCTAGTGTATCATTCTCGACATATGTGAACTACTTCAACATCAAAAACTCTCATTGGGAACCACTAGTTGAACCATGGGACTTCAAGTTAGCTCTATCCAGAAATAGCGCGAATCGCGACGAACCAATACAGGTGAATCTGTCATCAGATTCAGCTCTCAACGTCAATATAACGCATACGTTTGTCGAGAGCGCCTTGACCACGTTGCATATGTGGGATAAACAGCGAGCGGTAATATTAAAGTGATCGTTGGTACTTTATTCATCGCTGCTTCTCTTTAGCTCGTCTACAGTGGCGAACGTGGCACGATTGCCCCTTACCGAATTCGAAACCGTACAGGATACAAGGTCCATTTGTGGAGTACAGAAAGGAAGCCAGGGCAAGAGACACAGGTTGTGCAATTACAGGATGGCGAAGAGATGCCATGGTGGTTCGAAGATTGGCGAAAGCAACGAGAGGTAAACCCTTACAACAATGGCCAATACTTATTGGATCGTAGACAACCACGTCAAGTACAAATTTGCTCAACCTTCAACTGGAAGGAGCAGGTTGGCAGAGCCTTCGGAATGTCTCTGTAGACATTGAAGGCGAACATATGTACTTACTAGAACCAAGTGTCATGAATATCAACCATCGTGTTGTGTTTGAAGTAAAACTTATTGATAATGTCAAGGTGGTGACGATCCGATCGACAGTATTAATCGTCAACCGAACACTACTTCCTATCGAACTACTTATTCTTGACAGCAGCGGGAACGTGGATGGACAGCCTAAAAAAATTGGTATATCACTGATAAGTAAGGACTGTGCAAAAATTAACATCTTGTTTTAGCACCTGGTGGTGATTACTCTTTGGCCATCGAGGCTGCCTACTACAGGCAATTCAGTATCCGTCCTGATGGTAAACGAGGAGCATGGATCATTGCATGCGTGATATTTAAAGTTACTCTATAGCTGGATTTGGCTACAAATGGGCAGCAAAACCTCTGTACTGGAAAGAACTTCTGAAACTTCAGGGCGAATCAACAGTAGTTAAATGTGACGCGGAAGGAGAAGATACGATACCCTTCATTTTCCAAACATATGTCCATTTTGAAAAGAAGAACTCGGAGTATGGGTTAAGTCTATCTGTACCAACTCTTTGCTAATCGATATGTTTGCCACTAGCCGTTACCCAGTCATGACAGTCCACTTCAGTGCTCCTCTTGAAATCGAAAATCTCCTTCCTTATGATATCAACTTCCAGATTATGAACCGAACTACCTGTCGAGATTTTAGCTCCTTTTTGCGAAAAGGCGGAACAACACCACTTCACGTCGTCGAAAATGGAAATCTTTTACTCTTGAAGGTGGCAACTGTTGATAGCGGTAGGTGTACGTGTGCAAGATATAATATGTATTCACTAGTTATTTTTAGCCTATAGCGCTAGTGAATTCTCTATTATCGATACAAGGAGTCCTGACAAATTGAAGACCGATGATACGCTGAGGGTTGTAGACCGTAATAACGTACCTCTAAAGCTGGGAATTAGCAAGGTGTAAGTATCAAAGCGCACAGAAACGGAGGTGGCTTACTGTAGTTCAGAGAAATACCCAATTCCGGAGGTGCATACAGATACAGCATTTACAGCCCTTATGTTGTGATCAACAAGACCGGCCGAACGATCGCTTTCAAGGAGAAACATATGTGGAAAAGCGCCATGTTCTCAGGAGCGCCTGAGGCGTCTGTGTGTCATGCTGCGGCAAAAGTAAGAACATTATTTACGCACGCGTGGATTTTAATCAATCAACGCGTATTGTAGCCGGAACCATTTATGTATTCATACCAAAGGCGCTCTAACAGCAATCGATCTGTGATTCAAGTGTCCGGGTCTGAATGGAGTCAGGTAATCGCTTTAGCACTAACGTATAGACTAACCATACCTCTAGCCTCTCAGCTTCGAAGCGGTGGGAAGTGCTTATGGCGTGGCGATCCCAACTCCTGAGACGCAGGAGGAAATTCATGTAGGCGTCAGCGTGCAAGAAGGACAAGCACAGGTAATATGTGCTAATTGGGAGGCTAGAATCAGCAATTAATATCATAATTTCCAGATGACAAACATTGTAACTATCACACCTCGATTTGTCTTAAGCAACCAATTGGATTCTTATATCCGATACCGCGAACCGGGTTCTAGAGTAGACCATGAATTAGAATCGAAAGAAAGGGTTCCCCTCTACTATCTTCGTCGAAACGCTGAAAAGCAACTTAGCATCAAACTTCCTGGTATCGATAACACATGGTAAGAACTAGCGACATCGATTTACAAAAAATTTAACTCACGGTGGGTGTGTCTGCGAACAGGTCCGCACCGTTCAGCATCGAGGAGATTGGCAGATCGTACGTTCGTCTCGAATCTGCAGATGGAATGACAGTGGTCCTTATGCGTGTTACAACTATTTTGGAAGATGCCACTGTATTTATCATCTTGTCAAAAGAGAAGGATGACAAATGGCCGTATCTTCTGGTGAATCAGACAGATGAGGATATGACATTTTATCAAGAGGTAGTGTCAAACACTATCTCCACAGCCCGTTAAATTTTGCCACACATAGGATCTCTCTATATCAAGTGATGGCTACAGTGATGCCAGGAGCCGCACAAATAAGTCGAGACGGTACAAGCTTTTAGCACATCAGTCTGTACCCTACGCATGGGATATGCCCGCTTTGAAGGAAAAGAAGCTTATTCTGAACGCTTACGGACGAGAACGCTCAATCAGTTTACAAGAAATTGGCAGCCAGCTTCCTTTCCGACATACGGTAACGTTATCGTGATACCAGTGATGTAGGTTTTTACTGAATCCTGCTTTACAGGGAAGACAGGGAAGACAAGTGATCACGTCCATCGACGTTAAGACGAGAGGCAATTGTCAAGTTGTCAATTTAACACCGTTCAAGAAATCAGAGAGCTACTTTAGAGAGACCACACCGCGGTCATCCGGTTCCTCTTCTTCGAGTGATACCCTTACACAGGAAGGGTTTGAGGCGGTTAATGTCAAGACTATCTTTAATTTTGTCTTCCATCTTCAATTATCCCAAATTGGCATTTCAGTAATTGACCAAAGTTTGCAGGTACAAAGAGTTTTTGTGATGATGTCTAGTTTTTCTGACATTTCTACTAATAGGAAATAGCATATGCTACGTTCCGTGGATTTGATGTGAATATTAAAGATTCCAACTTGTATCAGTCGTTGCGATGGAAGATACAGTGGGTTCAGGTACTCATAACTGATTTATTGTATGCAATTTAATTATAATGGTACCCAAACTAGATTGACAATCAGATTTATGGGTCTCGCTTTCCCTTGTTATTGTTTCCTACACGCGTAACGAGGGAACCAGGACAAGATATTCTTCCAACGTTTCAACTTGCACTGGATCGAGTGAAGGATGACTGTAAGATATTTCACTAAATTGGATTGCTCTTAATTAACTCATGTCATTTCTAGCACACGGTGTACTGTACTTCAAGTACTTCTCTGTTCTACTTCAGGAGATCAGTGTCGAGTTAGATGAAAGCTTTATTTGCCGTATTCTGGACTTTATGCGTTTTGACATTGCTGGTTGGAATCCACCCACAGTCATTAAGTAAGTAGTAGTAGCAACTTTATGGAGGGAAAGAGGGGTGCCATGCTTATTGGTTCTTCTGACGCAGGCAAACGTGGGAGTATACCCTTGACGTTCCTGATGTCAAAGTACAAGAAGATGAAGCATTCCTATTTTTCGAAGTGTTCAATATACAGCCTATACGGTTCCACTTCTCTTTCCTGAGAACTAACGAACTGGATTTCTTAGATCAAAGGTGACTACTGGGAAAACTAACTCTAACCGACTAATGCGCACCATCACTTGTAGAAATCAAGGAGCCTTAGCATTGAATTTCTTCATCAACATTCTGACAATGGCTATTGGAAATATTGAGGTGAGAAAGTTTATATGGTCTGAATCGCTATTCTTATGCAGTGAGCAATAGGATGCATCGATGAAATTTAATGCACTGGCAGTGGAGAACCTTAGAGCAAGTGGGTCTGATCTGGCTGAGCGCATTTACCTTCACTATGGTGACCAGGCGTTGGGACAAGCGTACAAGATGCTCGGATCGGCAGACTTCCTAGGAAATCCTGGTAAGCTAGCTGTGAGTAGAACTAAAATGAATACTAAAGTTATGTCTCATAGTCGGATTGTTCATGAACTTGAGTTCTGGAGTTGGAGAATTAATTTATGAGCCATGGCAGGGATTCATTATGGAAGATCGCCCACAGGACCTCGGTGTTGGATTCATAAGAGTCAGTATACTGAAGCAGATTGTCATGTTTGGGACTTAACGCTAGTATAGGGATTTGGTGGTTTCTTATCTAAGAGCGTTTATGGTGTCACAGACAGCTTCTCGAAATTCACTGGAAGTATCAGCAAAGGACTTTCGGCAGCAACAATGGATCGAGAATACCAGAACCGTCGAAGAATGAACATGATGCGAAATAGGCCGCGTTATATTGGAGCGGTGAACAACTTCGCTAATAGTTTCGCAAGCGGCGTAGTTGGTCTTGTGGTATGGCTCATCAATTTCTTTTTTACCAAGTTTATTTTTTAACCTGTATATTTATGTGGATCAGACGCAGCCAATTGAAGGAGCAAGCAAGGAAGGAGTAGGTGGTTTCATCACTGGCATGGGAAAAGGAATTGTAGGGTAAGTATAGCAAATCGTCATTAGGGCGATGAGCCTAATGACATCGTACAGTGCCGTTACGAAACCGGTAGTTGGTGTTTTTGATTTGGCAAGTAATGTAACGGAAGATATCCGTAATCAAACCATATCGAATGACACCAATGAAATTGGACGAATTCGGCCACCAAGATTCACTGGTCAAGATGGCTTTTTGAAGGTACGCGGAGTAG
Organism: Saksenaea vasiformis B4078; assembly: GCA_000697055.1. Classification (NCBI taxonomy): domain Eukaryota; kingdom Fungi; phylum Mucoromycota; class Mucoromycetes; order Mucorales; family Saksenaeaceae; genus Saksenaea; species Saksenaea vasiformis. The sequence goes on along the minus strand of JNDT01002323.1, from coordinate 2,713 downwards.
GATAATAACTTGCTATTGACACAATTTATATCAGCCATATTCTCTTGCCGAAGCACAGGGCAATTGCTGGCTAAAAGATCTAAGCGGGGGATCGTACTTTAACGATGTTTATGTTGCCCATTACGCTGCGCAACATGCTGATCGCATAGTAATGATAACTTCCGAACGAATCATGCTTATAAGAATGCGTCCACTTGCAACGGAATGGGAAGTAGCATTCCCCGACATGGTGACAATAGAACGTCAATCTACAGGTATTATGATTCACTTGGCAAAGAAGGCCCACAAGTTTGTGCCCATTCCCAACGGAAGACAACGTGATTGGCTGTACAGCAAAATCGAAGAAACAGTGCGCCAGTATAATAGGAAGCGTGCTTCCGCAATTCACTAGACATATAGCGTGCATGTAAAACAATAGAGCCTTTTTCAGGTTGGGATTTTCCCCAAACGTCCTTGATCGCAATCGATTAAAAAAAATCATCCCACTTAATGAATGAAACACACCGTCACAAGGCGATGATTGATCATCGCAAGAATCGTAAGGTAGTATAGCCAAGAGGTTTACCAAATAGTGTTAGAGAGTTACAGGGATACTGGCACAAAAAAAAAGGGGGTATATGTGAGCGTGCATAGAGGTACAGACCATTTGGACTATGGGAAAAGGTGAAGTGTTTAAGTGAAATCCTATGTCTTGCACCCTATTACCCAGCATTGGAACACCCCAACCAATTCCCCACGGCCCAACAACTGGTAATCCTATCATCTTTTTAAATAGACATGTTCTGAAAGAAGAATCATCCCTTCATCACATCATGTCAACAACAGAAATGATGGTCTACACGCGATCGGAGGCGCGTCAACTTCCTAGGCCGGTTGAGAAAATGCCTCCATTATTCGATGAGCCAACAACATGGAAGAACTGGTATCGCCATATCAACTGGCCTCAATCCATTTTGCTGATCAGTACGCCCTTGATCGCTGTCTATGGTATGGTAACGACGGAGTTGCAGACAAAGACGTTTGTGTGGGCGTTCGTGTATTATCTGATTACAGGCCTTGGTATCACAGCAGGTACACAGATAAGGGCGGAGGGATCAGCAACTTAATTCATTCATGATCTAGGCTATCACCGTCTCTGGGCACATCATTCATATCAGGCAAGGTGGCCTTTCCAAATCTTGTGTTGTCTTGCCGGTAGTGGCGCTGTCCAAGGTTCTATCCACTGGTGGTCTCGAGGACACCGAGCACATCATCGTTGGACAGATTCAGACAAAGATCCTTATGCTGCCACACGCGGCTTCTTCTTTTCACATATGGGCTGGATGCTGATCCAACGACCAAAGTCACGTATTGGATTTGCAGATACCGATGACCTGCGAAAAGACCCACTCGTTCAATTCCAGCACAAGTACTATCTTTATTTTGCACTGCTCATGGGATTTATCTTTCCTACTTGGGTTGCCAGCTATGGTTGGGGGGACGTCAGGGGTGGTTTCTTCTATGCCGGTGTTCTACGTCTGGTGCTGGTCCATCATGCAACGTTCTGTGTCAATAGTCTGGCTCATTTCCTGGGCGAGACAACATACGATAATGTCCGCACGCCTAAAGACCACTGGCTTACAGCACTTGTCACTATGGGCGAAGGCTATCACAATTTTCATCACGAATTTCCTCAAGACTACCGCAATGCTATATTATTTTACCAATGGGACCCTACAAAATGGCTTATCAAGTTGATGTCCTGGATCCATCTAACGTACGATCTCAAAGTATTTCCGTCCAATGAAATTGAAAAAGGTCGTCTGCAAATGGTTGAGGCAAAAGTGATTGCTAAGAAACGTCAGCTGAAGTTTGGTACCTCCTTGGATTGTTTGCCGGTCTACACTATGGAAGAATGTATGTTGCGAGCATTAAACGGATTGCTAATGGGCCGAAATTTTGTAGATCAAAACTTGGTCAACAAGCATAGCAAGAAATGGCTTCTGATCGATGGTCTGCTCTATGACGTTGAAAATCTGGATCATCCTGGAGGGGAGAAATACATCCATGCAGCAATTGGTAAAGATGTGGCAAAGGCCTTTAATGGTGGTGTCTACAATCACTCCAACGGTGCTCGGAATCTCCTCACAAGTCTGCGCGTTGGTATACTGAAAGATTCAGAGGTTCATAAACGGTCTTTGCAATCGCACAACAGCTAACTCAACTTTATATATTAATCACCATCTATACTTTTGCTCCTTGATCCAAAATACGACTTGATTACTTATAAACTTTTGGCTCTCAAAGACACTTTGGAGATTAGTATTAATCGATCTCAGCATCATTTTCTTCAATGCGCATGCTTCATTCTCGCTTCATTCTCGCTTCATTCTACGTTATATGCTGACTTTCTTCTCTCTTTCTACTCTTTCCATATGCCAGTTCATAATCTTGTTTAATATTCGTCTTCTGGAGCTAGACGAGAGCAAAAAAAGATTCGAGGTGTGAGGTATTTACGACAGTTCACTCATCCACAAGGTTCCCCACAGGCACGATAGTATGGCGCAAGTCATTTGGAGTCGCCAATAACACTACGGGAAACGATCTGTAACAATCTTCAAAATATCTTGGACAAACGTAAAATGCCTTGGACATATCTAAAGTATCTCGGGCAAAACTGAAGTATTCCTAAGAAATCTGGCGTATCTTTAGCAAATCTGTAGAAATTTTACAC
>JNDT01002322.1:0-114390 GCA_000697055.1 Saksenaea vasiformis B4078 | reverse complement strand
CCAGGCATTGCTTGACGAGTGGGCCAAGATATCCTCTGAGGTATGTAGAAAGTTGGTGGAATCTATGCCCAGAAGATGTCAAGCTGTTATTGACGCCCATGGTGGGCATACCACATATTAAACAGTATATTTTCTGAGTATGGAATAAATATATACATGTTTGACTATGGTCATATCGAGTTTGAGAGTTTTGATGTTTATACTTTATGAGTACTGGACCTTAAGATTTGCTTAAGGCAATATCATGTTGCTGGGTTACACCAAGTTGTACGACTATTTTTTGGAGGGGAGTGTATTATCTTTTATCCAGATAGTTTAGCTAGTATCTCTTATTATTCGTTTATTTAAATTAGTCTCGAAGTATTGCATTAGTTCTCATTTCTTATCTCTATTCCTTCTTCAAGGAAAAGTAAGTTATACGGGCTTAAGGCGTAGAACTCCCCTTTTCTGACCTTATGCAATAAACAGACTGAAATTCCAATTTTAAACGTCACGTACATCAGTACTCCGTTATGCAACTTGTCATGGATTCACAGATCACAAATGATAATCTGAATCTTCCAGAAGACGTTACAGAGAGATGGACTTCATTCTGTACGCGGCACCCTGGAATAAAATTTTCGGCGGATCGACCTTCCGGTTACAGCGGCTCCCTTTCGGCCATGTGCAAGACTCTAGCCACCGCGTATAGCACCAATATCGTGGAAAATTTCGAAGCACGCGTCACTTTTTATATAGAACGAAGACTGAGCAAGAAAATGGAGGTATGGATATGAGGTCATTCTAGAAAGCGCTAACCTTGATGTGTTGTTCAGGACCTTGAAAAAGCAAAACTCAAAGCAATCACATCCGAATATATCTACGAGCGTATTGCCGGTGGCGAACCTATCTGGCCATAGTGGATCAGTGAAGCTTCTGTTGACCTTCATGATCTAGAGGAAAGCATATGTCAAGAGTTAGATCCCCTTGTTGTTCGGCCAGCAACTCCACAGACAATCTCACAATCGCCAGGAGAATATCTACAGGTTTTACGATATATACTACTGAATTACGAGGAAGAACATCAGCGTGCCACAAAGGAGACCAAGGACTTACCACGTCTGTTCTCATTATGCCCCGTACCCTCCATGCAATGGCGTTTTGTGACAGTTAATGCCGGGACATTGGCAGCTCTAGTTTCAGAAAGGAGTCCAAGAACATACGATGAAAATGCCGCCTTGTTTTGGCGAGTATTTAACTTTCACAAGCTGGGTTTCCAAAGGTATACCTCTATACTCACTGTGAAGATGGCTGAATGACTTCTGTGCTATCTAGTTTTGAAGATTGGAAGGATCCACAACAACGAGGCATCATGTTTACCAATCAAATTCTCACCGACGGGTTTGCAGTCGACTTACAATTTGCAAGGAAGGCAAAACCAAAATTTCAGACAGTGGATCTTAGTCTTGATGATTTCTCTGCAGAGGAGGTTGACATGCAGTACCGTGTCTGCGCGGTCGACCCTGGAATCAACCAAGTGTTTACCGCCTCATATGGCTGCGGCAATATAGAACATGAAATTCGTCGTTGCTCCAGCAATGAATATTACCAGAACACGGGTTCGCCCCACCGCCGCAAACAGTTGCAAAAGCTGAAAGATACGGCTGGTATAACTGAAATCGAGACCAAGTCGACGAGCGCGAAGACAAACTCAGTAGAACAGTTTCATCAGCGGATCGATGAAATCTTGCAACATAAGGAAACACTTTTCGCTTTCTACGGCTTTGATAAGGCTTCAATGCGATTTCGGGGGGATCAAGGCGTGCAGAGAGCTTCAGAAGAGCTGGTCAACGTATTGGTTAATGGTGGCAAGAGGTACAACAGGAGAAGACGAAATAATACGAAGAAAAACAGGAAGTTACGCAAATGTCAGAGAAAACGGAAACGACTCAAGGAGGACACATCAAGAGGGAGGTATGTATTTTGCGTAATATTCCTCTTTTTCTGAAAAGCGATAGGATCCCTCGACAAAATACATCGTCTGTCCTACCCACGCTGCGAATTACACGACCGCGAAAGTGGACGCCACAGAAATTCCAACAGTCAGAAAAGATTCCGCTTATTGTCTTTAGAGACGCCATGTTTGGAAAAGACCGCCGATATAAAGAAAAGCGCAGCGGTATGGTAAAAATGTGTGGCGTATGGTCAAACGACGAGAAACACGAGGCGAACTTGTAGCAATTAAAGTGGACGAATATTGCACCTCGCAGGTTTGCTTTTGGTAATATTTTGGTTTGGCGCGCTCAACTTGTGATACAGGTATGTCACAGCTGCATGAGGAAGGGATTAGAGAAAATCAAAACGGCCGATAACATCACGCACCACGGTGTCCTGGTCTGCAAACACTGTAGGACACTGTGGCAGCGTGACGTTAATGCAAGCAAAAACATGTTCGCCATAGCAAGCAGCATCTGGAGGGGTCATTGGCGACCTAGCGTGTTTTCTCGGCCCACAAAGTCAACAAATATCACCGTTTCGAATACGGGTTCGTAAGAAGATTTGGATTTTTACGGTTAGTATACTTTGTATGCAATCTATTTTCATTTACTAATACGATCTTTTCCAGGTGGTTGCACCGGTAGGACTTCTTCTAAAGGATTGTGTATAATAATCATCATTGAAACGTTTACGATGCTGGAAATGTTTTATGCGTCGCCAAAGACCAAGTTGAACCCAGTGGTAGCGTATGGCTATGGTAAGTACACAACTGAGAATTTCATGAACACTTTCTATTTTAACTAAACAACTTATATGTAATCTCATGCTAAGGCAAACTTGGACTTTAAGCGACGCAAAATCACATTTCCAGAAACACAAATGTTTCTTCAAAATACAGTACTAGATTCTTTTAATGGATTTGACAGGCAGCGGATAAATTTTTTACCTAGAGGATTGGCCACAGTCACTTCCAAAAAAAAAATCGGAAAGCTTGGATAGGCTATCTTGTTCACCTCCAGGAATTATGGTAGCCAGAACCAAGCGTCGCGCATCAACCCAAGATGTGGCAAACGAGGTAGTGCCTGATGTCGAGAAAAAAGCCGGCGTGGAGAATCTGGAGCCGCTTCTGGCAAGCTCAGCAAAAAAGACGAGAGTCTTATTTACAACGACATACAGCCAAGCAGCTATGGATGAGTTGGCAAGGTAAAATTCCGTTGTCATTCATCTGTCATTAACCCATATCATCCCACAGTCAACGTATAAAGCTTACCAGCAAGATCCACGATGAATACGATGAAGTCCGCACCTTACCCGAAGCGTTGATCCGACAGCAGAAAGAAGCACAAAAAGCAAAACAAGTCAAAGCTACAACGATTGAAGAAGCACCATCCGATGAGACCGAGACAAATACTTCTGTATCGCAACTCATTGATAGTATTCCTGACAAAAAGTCGCAGTATGTTCTTTTCAATCGTGGAAATGATCTTGACAACTGTTTCTCTTTAGAACCGCAGAACAAGGTGGAGTCGTTGCACTGAGGACAAAGGATCGGTTTTCCGATCTATTTGGAGACAGTTTGGCTGGTGGAGGATCGTTGGTTCGTCGTGCACGTGCAAAGACAATTCGACCTGTCTGGCATGCTCCCTGGAAACTTATGCGTGTCATCAGTGGTCATCTTGGATGGGTGCGCGCTGTGGCAGTAGAACCAGGCAACAAATGGTTTGCTACTGGTGCAGGAGATCGAACTATTAAGGTAGGGCAAAAGATTTGAGAAAATCCTATATTTATATCTGTTGAAAAGATTTGGGATTTGGCTTCTGGTACGCTTAAATTGTCATTGACGGGTCACATCAGCACAGTTCGAGGATTGGCAGTGTCACCACGGCATCCGTACTTGTTTTCGTGTGGTGAAGATAAAATGGTCAAATGCTGGGATTTGGAACAAAACAAGGTTATTCGACATTACCATGGCCATCTTTCAGGTGTTTATGGACTCAGTCTACACCCTACATTGGATGTGCTTGTGACATGCGGAAGAGATGCTACAGCTAGAGTAAGATATATTCCGGTTTGTTGTATGGTATTGACCTGTATTCTGGTGATTATTAGGTGTGGGATATGCGCACAAAGCAATGTGCTCACGTATTGACGGGACATACCAGCACAGTATCAGCCGTTCAATGTCAGGAGGCTGATCCACAAGTAATCACAGGTTCCATGGATAGCACAATCCGGTTATGGGATTTGGCGGCAGGAAAGACAATGGGCGTTTTGACCCATCACAAGAAGAGTGTACGTGCCCTCGCCCTTCATCCGAATGAGTTTGGTTTCGTGAGTGGCAGTGCAGATAACATCAAGGGATGGAAATGCCCCGAAGGAACATTCATCCAAAACTACGCTGGACGCAAATCTATCATCAATACATTATCCATGAATGCCGATGGCGTCATTTTCTCAGGAGGTACTTAAGGCAGAAGATGTCGTGACGTTTAATAACATATGTTTTAGGTGACGATGGTACCATGGGATTCCACGACTGGAGATCTGGATATAACTTCCAGTCAATGGAGACCACTGTTCAGCCAGGTTCTCTTGATGCGGAAGCTGGCATCTTTGCTAGTGCATTCGATCAGACTGGACTTCGTTTGATCACAGGTGAAGCTGACAAAACCATTAAGATTTACAAAGAGGATGAAACTGCCGTTAAGGATGAAGATTTTTACCAATAAACCACGAACCATCTTTGCTATGTATAATGCTTTATAGCCTTTTCGTAGAAACAATCACAATTTTTGCAAACTAATTGAATGAAATCACGGTTTTCAATCATCTTACAAACGTTGAATTTTTTTTCCGTCTCAGGGTTCTGGATAAAAAGGAGGGATCCATGTAATTGAACAGGATAAGTTAACTCAACCATCCCTTTCTTTTTACTTGTACCTTCACAAGATGTACTTACGATTTGTAACAGGAGTATTCATGGTGGCTACAATGATGTGTGTGTGTGCTGTTGGAAAAGAGCTTATGTTGTTGCTGATCTTTCTGATCGAATGTAAAGTCTTTCAAGTAAGTAGTCTCAAACAGGAAGTTGAGTCACTTGAACGATGTCCTAGGAGCTCAGTGGCCTTCCATTTACATCGAACCAAATATATTCGAGAAGCAAATGTTTTTTGAACTGGTATAAACGATCGAAAACGGCCATGCGCTTATAATACTAGGTCGTTTTTTCTTATGACGGCTGCCTGGATTACGGGCGAAATAGCAGTGAATAGCTACGTCCTTCACTGGGCAATGAATCTGGCGTTGTTCCGCCTTCTGTGTGTACTCGCCTACTCTTGCTGTAAGCATCTCGTTGCTTTTATGGGAATAACTCACTTTTGAGACTAGGGTTTTCCTTTCTCATAATCTCGTTGAAAACAGGCTCACTTCATACTCAAATAATGCATTTCTGTTGGCTGCATGTCTCAATCTTCTTTACGGTGGTACAAATCTTTTTCATTGCCCATAATCTACAACAGGGACTCACATGGTACGCTTAATAATGTATGCTCAACGTTCATGCTTCTGTCAGGTTTCTTCTTCCTACGTCTCTGGTCATCTGCAACGACATTGCTGCATATGCATGCGGCCGACGTTGGGGCCAAAAGAAACTACTGGCTCTCAGTCCCAACAAGACGATAGAGGGATTTCTAGGTGCCGCACTGGCTACATTACTTTTCGGTTATCTGGTATGGAATTTAGCAAAATTGATCTGAGTTAACAAGTTCCTTTTCATTTGCGGATCAGTTAGGGGATTGCCTGGCGCGGTTAAATGCTGTTGTAAGCTAAAAGAATTCTGTCAGATCAATTCTTAATATAATTTTCTATGGTTAGGACGCAAGTGTGGATATCAGGCAGCAGTCGCTGATATTTGGGCTGTATGCTTCAATTATCGCACCTTTTGGTGGATTCTTTGCAAGCGCAATTAAGCGTGCAAACGGATTGAAGGATTTTGATGATTGTATCCCTGGCCACGGAGGAATGACGGATAGAATGGACTGTCAGCTCTTCATGCCTGTGTTTACTTATGTGTATCTTCAATACGCTGTAACTACTAAATTTGACTGATCGTCTCATTATGCAAATATTACGAATTCGAGTCCAAGCGTATTTTATGGTGTCCTTCATGTGTATCATCAGGAGCATTGATACACTGATAACAAAATTTCTTGATGTGTCGACCAATTCAAATAGAGGCTTAAAAGCTCGCGTATCTGTGAGTCTGTAACTCGTTGATAGTTCTCCTTTTTTTGTTTTGCTTGTTGATTCTTGGCAGATGAAGAGCTCATTGTGTTTTCTGCGGTATACGTAGTAGTGCTCTGTGCCATCGCCAGCTTTCTCTAGAGTGCATTTCTTGATTGTGCTTTCGGAGGTCTTTGATAGTTCTCTTCATCGCTATTGCAGCAGTGGATATATATAATCAAAGTCGGACATATAATGCTTTCAATACATGTCGGGTCTATGTCGTCTATTGTCAACCATTAACGTCATGCACTAGTAAATTGCACAAATCTTTGAAGAAGATATGGCCAGGCATTCTCCAAAGGCGGTAGGACAACTGTCTTAATGTTACTCTTATTATGGCATCATATAATCACTGTATACAGTAAATCGTTGTTCTTATTCTTGAGATTTCCTGACTGAATGCATGATCACCGTCAATCGCTATAAGAATTGATCACTGCAGCAAGTATCCGTGTCTGAGCAAAACGTATGTACGAAACCGCCGGGTGTCCTTGGACAGGAATCGAAATACGACAAGACTGTAGGAAATCAATCAGTCAATCCGTTTAATTCCTGGCGTTTCGGCCTTTTCACAGTTTACCGACGCAGACAATCAAAACATTCTTCTTCCACGGGGGATGGCTGAGTGGACTTTCTTTGTGCTAGATGTCCATTTCCAGCCTCTCCACTGCTCCTCGGCCGTGCCCATTCATGGATCTGTTGCGATGCAGCCGCGTGCACGAGCGGTGATGCTTTGGGGCAAATCGAAGATACCCTCGGGTCATGTCATTCACTAACGATGAAATATGTTACATGCTACTCCAATAAATTCTGTGTCCGCTGAAGGACCAAAATCATGTACGTAATTTATGATTTTTCTGTTTAACTCGTATGTTAAGCTTTTTTTTTTTTTTGGCGCAATTGCGGGGAATATACGTCTTCTAGAGCTACAGCTTCCTACGATGATTAGGATGGCCTCGGAAAAGGACCGCTTGTAAGGATCCCTAATTGGTTACTCCTCGTCCCATTACTTCATTAAGAAATATTAGAATAACTGTTTGGTAGTATCTTGACCGATGACCTGACTCAATCCTATTTGTTACAACGTTGTAATATACATTGACGTCGCATAACCTCATTATGCGAAATGTTTGATACCTCCATATTCTGCGAAATGACGCAACGATGCCTAAGCTTGAAAGTCTTATACTGTCCATCCATCGGGAGCAGACGTATCACTGAATCATGCAACATGTATATGCTATTGTAGAAATACGAAACTGTGAAGGTTTGGCCGACTTCAAAGGGAAGAATTGAGTCCAAAGCAGAAAACATGCCGCCGAATAAGTGACCAAGCTGCGTTGGGTTCCGGAATTTGTAATAGCCTATCCGCATGGTAAGATCGTTCCCATGAAGTTTTATATTCATTCCATTCATTTATTTTGTTGGAGTCTTATGACACGACGCGATATGCAAATGTCATTATAGAGTCCTACTGCGGGGAATGTTGCGCAGTGGGAAAGATTGGGTGATTGTGTTTGATATGCCGTAAACCATTTCATCGATTGTATCACCTCTTTCCAAAGGTTGAGATGTGGCGCATGCCAGACTGAATTTCAAATGCCGGGTCAAGCGAATGATTCAGGCAGGATTTGATATGTCACTCCTAAACTTTTCAATGCTGACACAATTTTAAGAGCTGATAGAGAATTCCTTGTCGTGTTCTTTGCAAAAATTTCGGAATGTATCGATAAAGAAATAAAGTTCTTCTACCTGGTAAAACAGGATACAGTAGAGTAGCTTGCAGCTTCCTTAATCAGTATGCATCATAAAATTGCCTCGCCACAAACATTTGTTACTTTTCCTTATCCATACTGAACATCGGAAAGACATTGACACGAGTTTATTTTTGGCAACAAGAGTAAATTGTAGAAATACTGGATGTTGGATATGCATTTGCATCACCTAAGTATTACTTTGCGTTGATGCCAAATTCAGAGTGACAACGCGACAAATAAAAAGCGTGACAGGGAAAAGTTGTTTCAGGCGAGATTCGTCGTGGAACTCCTTTCACAGGTGGACTTTGCCGATCAGTTGTCTCTACTTTTGAGATACACCATCCTGATCACTTAAGTTCTGGAGCGCTGGCCATAGTCCGCCTGGACCTGCGACACACCTTCCTGGTTGTAGGTCATATTCTTTTTGGGATCAGTGTCTTCCGCCTTCTCGTGGTTGATCCTGTTAATCAGAGTAATTTTATTCTGAGAACTGAGAGAAGACAATTCTTAATATAATAAAAGGGAGCTATGTTTTAATGACGCTGAATTTCTATCGCCAATATATGAAATAATGTAGCTGCATGGTTGGAAGTGGACTTCTTGAAACAGACACACCCGTTTTCCTTTCTTATTCCCCGCTGCCGCCGCTTCAGATGCAATGGTCTAGATAAGGCATCTGCGTAAACTTTCTACATTCCAACAAAGCAAAAAGTACGCATGAGCGACATTGACGGTTTACATTTAGCTTTCCAGTTGGGCTAAAAGCTGTGATTTATACGTTGATATTTAATTATCAAAGGTATTTGTTATCTGTTGTCCATTCTTGTAGTAACCTGACGGTGACATTGACATTGCCATGCTTAATGACAAATTATATTCAAAAAAAAAAAGCTACTGTTGGCGACTTTCCTATTACAGGGATTAATGGTTGTTTAGAACTATCTAGATATTGGGAATAAGCTTGTATTGGAAGGTATCAAAAGCTTAACACTGTAATCTCTCCGAATGGGTTCAAGAAGGCAAATACGGCGGCATAAACAAAGGTTTATAGCTGCGCTTGTTGATAGTATCCACGACAAAGCGAGAGCGATGGATTCTGCAATTATCCATCACAATAAGCATTATTCTTCATATTGTGTTTATCCAGGATGTCCATCACCGACTCTATAAACCAGATAATATGATAAGCTGTAGTGCCTTTCTTAAGTTTTACTGATTTTGCACCAGTTTGGAAGGAGTCGACTCAGGAAACTCTTTCTCAATTTTGGCTGCATCAACCACTCTTCTTTAATGGCTCCACCTTTGAGAAGCAGACCGTCCCAAAGGAGAGGTACAGCCCACAATGCTGATATTTACGCCCTTCTGGGTGTGTACTTTTACGACAGCAGGATCTCCAACCCTTGACCATGCACGGCCTCTCATCAACTGTGAGTAAAAGCTTGCTTTATCAACAAACATGCAATTCTCTTGAAAGTTGATACCGGCAGTCTTCCACTGACTAACGATGTTGAAGCGCAGCTCAATAGTTCTTTGGGCATCGCGGATCAAAGTGTACTTGGTTTCCTGCTTCAACGAGATCGTGCACTTTTCCCGAATGTGCTTATAAAGACCAGGAGTAGATATATCAAGACCTCCGAAATGCTCACAGAACTTCAGCTTTGCTTCCTCAAGAACAATTGAAGGATTATCGTCAGATAGCTTAATCAAAAAAGCCGAATGCTCAAGAAACAGCTTTTTTGGCGCAAGCTTAAGTTGTTTCTTTACTCTTCCAGGAAGAACTGTTCCAGGACTAGGGTTTAACTTGTTTAGCAACCTGTAAGCAGAGCTATGAGGTATGCCACATTGCTCCGCTGCTTTCGGCGCTGTGAGTCCTTCTTCTTGAACTATACTAATGAAGCGCGCAATCTGCTCCTCGCCGTACTTCTTCTGTTTTTTCCGTGTTGTAATGGCAACTTCCTTGAATTCCTCAACAAGGTCGTCTACTGGTTCGTCCATTGCAACCGGCTGTGTCTCAGGTCCAGGAACAGCGTCGAATTCGACGAGCATCTCAATTTGACCATACTCGATGGCGGAATCATCAAAGTCCATCTCATCTGAGCTCTCACCGTAGGCTAAGAGGGGATTCTCAGCAGGGTCGTAGTGAATGAAGTCCATTTAGTTTTCGATTTTAGACGAAAAAGATCTCAATAACAAGTCTCAAAAAAATAAAGCGCGTCTCGAAAAAGAGGAGATTCGTCTAAATTAGGAAGGTCAGTTCGTCCCAAAAAAAATTATAATCGTCTAAAAATAAGCCAATGGCATTAATTTGCGTCGTCTGGGAATGAATTTTGCAATAGCCGTCGTAGAGAGGCACCCTTCAGGCTGCATCATTCGTTTGACAATGATAAGATGACGAAGGAAGGCTTAGAAACGTCCCATTATCTATATGCATGCGTACAATAACGAGTATGACCATCCGACCAAGATGATGGAAAATTTACCTTAGCTGATATCCTCCACGCTGCAGCTATCGAAGTTATAAGATGACTTTATACGTATATATATATATATATATGTATACGAACGTTTAGTTAAGGGTGATCCATACTAGCCATTTCCTGACAAGCCTATTGACTCTGAAGTTGAGTACGCCGTGGAGACAATATGTTGCGAATTTACAGAATTAATGCCGGTAGAACCAACTACATCACCATCACCATCTACGCATTGGCGATTTGTGTCAATCAATTGCAACGTTCTTACCGTCTTAACAGGCGTTCCACGTGGAAGTGATTACGACGCTCAGCTCGCTCAATTCCATCAAATATTTGACTTTTCCAAGCTCGGCTATAAGACGTAAGCAAGAGCGCTCATTAGCTAACTGTCTGATGCCATTTTTCCTGTAGTCTTGAACAACTGAAAAACTCGGCGAATGAGAGCGGCATAGCATTTAAGGCTGTTGTTCTGAGTGATGGATATAGCGTTGATATACAGTTTGCTCGAGCTCGAAAACCGGAAGCTGCAATCATCCACATGAGCCTTTCAGTTGACGACTTGACTATGGAGAATGTATTTGATCATTTCACACCATGTGCCATAGATCCTGGTATTAGTCAGGTGTTTACTGCTGCGTATGGCCAAAACAACACAGCATTTACGCTCAACTATACATTCTATATCATCAGGACTGACAAATTTTTACCAATATTTGGTAGAGTGAAGTTCGTGTGGGTAATGAAAAGAGCAATTATTTTAGTCGATACCTATGTCTAGTAGAAGTCGCAGATTCTTGGATGGCATAGACTACTATTTAAAGATAATTTGGAGACTCAATGGAGATACCGTGGAAATGCAGATTTTTGTATATTTCGTGAAGGTTGATCTTCTATCACGGATGATCTTACTGGTTGGGGGAGCCTCTAGAATTTTTTTTTTGTAGTGCGTCACACAAAGATGACAACATTTGACGACTTGCTTTCGAGTTTGCTCGCAGACATTACCCTTTCCTTGGCCGTTCACAATGTTTCCTACCCTCCGTGAAAGCATTGATGTTTCTCTTTGGCTCATACACTTTACTGTGAACATATCTGTCAACCTGCTGATCACATTTAAAAAGCATTTAAAGTTGTTGCAAATACAAGCTCAGAAAGAGCAGCGAGAGCAAAGTAAATGGCGCCTTCTTAAATGCAAAAGTTAACGAGTACAAATAAATTGCATTGTTAGTTATTTGTAAAGATTGTAAAGCGAACGGACACGCCAGTAGGCGTTACAAAGTATGTCCGTTAAATGCCAACTATGGGCGAACAAGAGGTAACAGCTGCTCTTAAGTATATTTTGTGGTTAATAGATATATTGTAGTGGGAGAAAAAAGAAAACTGACGCTTGAGGAGGCAAGTGAGTCTTCGAAGGCGAAGAAAAAAGGAAGAGTGACAAAGCGGAAGGAAACCGTGAACGAAAACTTGCCTGCACCGTTGTGTCCATCCTGCGGGTCCAGAGAGCATCGGAGTTCCAGGTCGTCCCTATGCCCTAAACACTCGTTAACCATGAAACAAACACTTGATGAAAAACTTGGAAAACACCATGAGAAATTCACCAGAAAGTTGGTGTTCAGCAAAGTCGCTCGCTCGTCATTTCAAGAAACACTGCATCTACGTATCGTACACCTGTGCGAGATCACCAGGAACGTTATCATACGCGCTCAACTGTTTGTGAATTGGTATATTCTTTGCCACGCCGACCGTGAAATTCCTGCCTATTTATACACACAAAATTTTTGGTACTCAATCTGCCAGCTCGTGTTAGACAAGCAAGTTACCAGCACCACTGACAAAATGCCTGATGATGTCTTTGAACAATGGGAAGCTTTCTGCGACCGGTATCCAAGCCAGAAATATCGACCCGCGAGCCGACTTGCTTATAGCGATGTCATTTCGTCAGCATGTATAACGTTAAGCACAACCTATTCCAACCACATGGTTGAAAATTTTGAAAATCGCATTACTTTTTATGCAGTGTATCAATTACAGTTTCTCTTACCGGTATACTTACAGTTGACTTCATCCCTTTTTACTTACGCGCATCTGCTTAGGATTTGAGCAAGAAATTGATAAAGGATATCGCAAGCGATTATGTATTCGAGCGAGTTGCCGGTGGCGATGCTCGCTGGCCATCTTCCATATCGAGTGCTATTCCAAATAATATCAAGACAGCCACTGAAGCGATTTGCCAAGAACTTGAAGAAGTTGTTCCGAAACCTGCATCAAAGGAGGCTATTTCTGCGGCTCCTGGTAAATACGTTCCAGCTTTACGACATATTTTGGAATTGTACGAACAAATACATCTTCAAGCAAAAAAGAACGAACCATCAAAAGAGTTGCCTCGGCTGTTCGGGTTGACACCAGCAGAATCCTGCCAATGGCGGTTTATTACGGTCAATGCAAAGACATTGGGTAGCTTAACTTCGTTGAGGGCGGGGACTACTCATGATGAGCACTTAGAGCTTTTCTATAAAGTATTTGACTTTTCAAGACTGGGATTCAAAAGGTAGTATTATCAGTGACTGAGTGCATAACGAACCTCATATTCCTTTCAAAGCTTGCAGGAACTCAAAGATTCTCAGAAGCACATTTTTACCAATCAAATATTAACGGACGGTTTCGCCGTGGACTTTCAGTTTTCAAGAAAGAAGACAACAGCTACTGTTTATGACACGGAGCTCGCACCAGCTGATTTTACGCATTGCGAGATTCAACAGCATTTTTCTCCTTGTGCGGTTGATCCGGGCATATCCCAAGTTTTTACAGCTTCGTATGGGGAAGGTAATACCCCCCATGAAGTCCGCCGCTGCTCGCTTGGCGAATACTATACATATACGGGTTCTTCTCGCCGACAAAAAGCGATGGAGACCGCCAAGACCGCCGCTGGAATCAAAGAAATTGAACAAGACATTCCAACTGGCAAAACACAACTGGAAGAACAATATCACAGACATGTGGCTTACATCCATCAGCACTTGAATGTACTTCCGGAATTCTATGGCGCAGCTACGGCGGAAACCCGATTTCGTGGTTACCAAGGGAGGCAGCGGGCAGCGCAGGAAATGGTTAATATCCTCATTGACGGAGGTAAAAAGTATAACCGACGCAAGAGAAAAAAGACGAAACAGAACCGCAAAAAAAGAGAGCAAAGAAGGAAAAGGAAAAAGAAAAATTACTTCCCCCAAAGATAACAGAGTATGTTGAAAAATTATGTATTGTATGAGGCCTGACATTTCCTAGTCGCAATTTTCCAGCTCAAAACATGTCGTCAGTACGATCACACCGACATCCACGAAAATGGCAGCAGTCTCGGTTCCAACAGATGAAAAAAATGCCTTTGATTGTTTTTGGTGACGCCCTATTTAATAATACCATGAATTATAAAGGGAAACGCAAGCCGGTTGTGAACAAATGCTGGTCTATCTTGAAGCGCCGGGAACGTAGGGAAGAAGTCGTGGCGATCAAACTCGATGAATATCTTACGTCGCAGGTATTCTTAAAATGGCTATTTCTGCCCTCATTGCCTTTTCAGATTTGCAACAAGTGCCGCAGCAGAAGTCTCAAGAAAATTACCACAAAGGATTTAGTCACGCACCATGGTATTCTAGAATGCAAAAACTGTGGAATATTTTGGCAGCGGGATATAAATGCCAGTAAGAACATGTTCTGGATAGCAAGTTCCATTTGGAAGGGTCAAGGTCGACCTACAGAATTCTTGCGTCCTCAAGCCAATATCGCCGTTGCGAATACGGTTTTCCTTCAAGGGATTTAGATTTTTACGGTACGTATTTTACTCTGCCTGCATAATTTTATTAAATAATTAGCACCAGGTGTTTACATCGGTAAGGATATCCTCATGAAACCTGAGATGATACTCACCAATGACGAGTTTGCTATGCTAGGAATGTTTTTTGCGCTAAAAACAATATCGAGTGGGGCTGTAAGTTTGCAAAAAAAATTAAACGATTTGTTTCTTACGAGTGACTATGCTTTATAGTGGATACTTGATATTCGCTGGCGCAAAAAAATATTTCTGGCAGCCCAAACTTGTTTTCAAAAAACAGTATCTCAAGTTTATGCCGGATTCCGAAAATTTGATGGGGCGGAACAAATGGCAGCATACTGATTTTACTCTCCGCTGTGCCATTAGGAAGCGTGTAACACATATCGATGGGCTAATTAGCCAATAATGGAAGAAGCCTCTCCATCTTGACAGTTCGCTGTAAATGTTTCATGAACAAAGTACTGTTTTGTAGCGGGGTTAAAAAGTTTAAATATTGACAAAACCGTGCACCACACCATCTCCTGAACTCAAATCATAGGAAAAGTAGCAGTATAAGTACGGTTTCTTATCTGTTTAATCCTTTTCTTGCCTCAACATCTCCCGTCATGAATCAAACAGCGTACGAAGTTCCTAGAACTATGCACTATAGGCACAACATTGCTTATATTATTGAAAAAATCTCCGCAGAGTTCCATGTCGTAGAGGAACGTCTGAGGGGCTCAGAGCGATCCGCATCACCGTCTAATGTACTCAATGCAGTTGTACACTATCACGAAGGAGCAGAACAAGTTGGAACAAACGCTCTCAGAGAGCAGAGAATAGTAGCAGCTCAACGCGAAAATAACCTCTGGTGCGAAGTCTCCGGAGGGAGAAATACGGAATTTCATGCTGCAACGTGCAACGAGAACAGCAGCAACCGAGGGCAATGGATTGTTGTTGAAGAAAGTACTGTAATGCAGTGCAGCACAGTGCCAAGATATGGAGTGACAAGACGGTTTCGGAAGGACGGTGATCAAGTCAGATTTATAAACAAGACCGATAGACTGGTTTGCATCATATGCACACAAGACCTGCTAAGAGTTCTGAAGAATGGAGGTGCCCGAGTCACGGCAGGCCTAGCTGGAGTGGATATGAGATTTGATATTAGCAACGAGCTGATGGATACTAAAGTGATCAAAACCATACTAAAAGTGGCACCAGGGTACATCACAAGAAGTGTCGATTGCCTCAAGACATGCAATCATGTCTGCACTTGTAGTTTGTGGTCGCACTACGCGGGTTATATATCACAATATCCCGCTGAAGCGAGGGGATAATCACACCATAGAACAGAGAGACATCAATGATGCCTTGACTGGAAGCGACCTGGCACTTATTAACCGTTTGCCACCTTGATTGCGTTCATAACATAAGCCTCAGCCCTTCTGACGCCTTTTTGATACTGTTTATTAAATACTTCCTTTTTTTTGCCACTATAACGAAGTAATCGTCCTATGAGGAGTCGCAATCTCCTAAGCTCCTTTCCGCAGTGAGATCTCACTAACGATGTCTTGTGATATCGGTGATCTGCGTGTATCAAACGGAAATGTTCACGGGATTTGGTCAGCAAAGCTGTTTCCGCAAAGAAAACATGTGCTACTGTTAAGAAGGATTCATCTAGATGATTTGATTCAACAAACTAATGTATGTGTTGCTGGTTGGTGCTGTCGTCCGCAATGAACGTTCGGAGAGGGCACATTGCTGAACTCGGCGATTGAAGTTTCCGTGAACCCCTCTTCAGTCTAGACATTTCTAATCCAGGATTGGGAGTCTGATCTCACCACTTTATTCTCTATATCATAGGTTCAACCTATAAGTCGATCGTCTGCTCTCGATATGCTTCCCCTAATGCCTCCTTTTGCCTTTTGCCAAAAGCAGTCAAATACGAAGACCACTGCTGACACTTGTAGGCTCTGCTATCAATCAGGTTGCAAAGCGCTAATATTACCGAAGGAGTCTCTATCACAGTCCAATGAGCCCTCCTTATTATCGTTCCCATACAAGACATCAAAAGGGCAGCGATCCATTGGCGTGCACGATTTCAGGCAACACCAAGTCACATGCAATAGCCCGTTGCGCAAAATTATTTTCCACTCGCTTCTTGTACACGTCCATGGCTGAAAAGTACAAGAATTTTAAAGTAAAGGAGCTTCAAGGTAATCGTACGCGTTTTCTTTTAAAAGCGTAGACCAAGTAACATGGCAACATTGTTCTATTTGTCTCACGATACATGTCATGATTTAGAGCTGTTGCAGAAAAATGGTATACCTCATACCGGCAAGAAGGAAGATCTGATCGACCGCCTGGTGAAACACGATGAACGTAAAGCATTTGAACTCGAGGCATTGGAAGAAGAGTTTGGCAGTTTGGAAGATTTCGATGAATCCAAATTGAATCTGGAGTAAGCAGAAATCAGATGATCTTCAAGTGCAGACGTTTACAATCTTTTCGCGCTAGGGAGCTGACTGAGGATCCTGAACTCAAAGCTTTTCACACGGAAACCAAGAAATTAACACAGACAGAGAAAAAGGAAGAACCCGAACAGGAGAAACCGAAAGCATCGACGACGGAATCCTCATCAACAGCACCCACAACGACATCTACCGCTCCCGCAACCACTACAACCTCCACAACTACTGCAACAGCAACTGAAATTGCGCCGTCCAAGACAGAAGAGAAGAAGGAAGTCGTCAAAGAAGGCTCCAACTTCAAGTTCACACCGATCACCTTTGATAAGCCGAGCACTTCGACAGCGCCAAAGACCGCCCCTGCCGCATCATCTACTCCAACTGAAAAGCCGGCGAGTAATAAGTCTGAGATTGAGAAGAAAGTCGAACGCGCAAAGCGATTTGGTGTACAGCTTGACGAAAAAGCCAAGAAAGAATTACGTGCACAGCGATTCGGTACAGCGGCACGTAACGGAAAATCAAAACCAACAGCTACCGTAAGTGACATTGGTAACAAAGCACTCGCAAGCTGACACGTCTGCCTCAGGGAATTGATCCTGAAGTACTGAAGAAGAGAGCAGAACGATTTGGTCTGCCAGTAAACAAAGGCGATGCTCAGAAGCGTAAAAATGTGCTGGATCCTGCGGAAGAAGAAAAGAAACGAAAGCGGGCAGAGCGATTTGGATTGGGACCTGATGTAAGTTTTAACGGGGGGGGCAAAGGGTATAACCATTAACCTATTTTGTGTAGAGTAAAAAGCAAAAACAATAGTCTTTAAAAATTTGGCGGTCACCTAATTCCATGCTGTTAAGTCATGGTCGAAGTTATATTCTCCATTAAAAAAAAAACGTTTTTGCGTCAATATGCTGTCGGTACAAGTCAGTTATGCACAACACATATCCAACGAAGAATCAAGATCCCATTGGAAATTTAATAATCATGAGTTTGAACAATCGATATCGAAATTTTACAATTGCTTTTTATTACTATTTGCGGTTTGCATTAGTCAGATGCATCTTCTGATATACTTTCAGGCATCTTTCCCTTGCGCTGGTGTGATGTTGAACTTTCTGGTGTACCCTCATTTAATGCAACTGAAGCAGCACCCGATGGTTGCGCAGCAACATGCGGCTGTTCTTCTTGTCGGACTTGATTTGTACTCTGATCTTCCACATTTGAACTTGGTTCTGTCGACGCTTCATTTGATGTTGTTTCAGGCAAGACACTAAGAGTTTGTGCTAACAGCTGCATACTTGAAAATACTTGCGCTTGAACGGTCTCCAATACACGTAGGCGCTGTACAATGGCGTCTCGCGTAGTCGTCGATAAAACAGCGAGTTGCTCTTCAGTTAAAGTCTCTGGTACTGTTTGTGACGTAGGATGCTGTTGTTCAGTATATGATGACGGTGAAGAGCCAACAGCTGAAGCACCTGACAGAGCTACAAGCGGAATCATTCCCGGAAGGGGTCCATTAAGTGGCATTGTGATCGGCTGACCGCTGCGACTGTTGTCGGGCGTAAGCACACCAAACGGGACACTTGCTCCGGTAGGCAAATGTTGCGCAGGCGCATTATCATGAGAGGGGATAGCCGTGGGGTATGCTGCCGATCGTAGCACATTTGCGCTCTCATTTTCTGATCCCGTCCGTTGTTGATCCGGTGAATGAAAGTTGACAGGTTGCTGACCATTCGTTTGTTGTTCATTCGGAGAGGTGCCGGTTCCTGGCATGTTGAGTGGCTGACCCGCAGGTTGCGTTGTTGGCACAGGTGAATCTGAACCTACAGACGTTATTTAGAACCGTCCTTTGTTACGAAAGCAATATTACCATCTGATAGCACGGATCGACGGCTATATACAAGTAAACAAAAATTAAAACATGAGCAACGATTGAAAGAGAAATGGGAGACTATACGTACCATGTTGGACAACTCTGTTGTCTTTCTAGCCAGCTCCGCAGACAGTGGAAGTGGAAGATATGTCCGCAAGGCAGCTTTTTCGGCTGGTCGGAGCTTTGTTCTGGCTCTCTCGATGGTGCAGCTGTCATTGCCTCATCAGTATTTTCGTTATTACGAGCCCGCATCTCTTCTCGGCAAATAATACAGGTGTTATCACTCATTCGTGCAAGATCTTCGGCGGTTGCGGTTGCATAGAGCTCGTTCATGTTGCGTGTGGCTCGTCGATATCGATAAAGGTCTCGACATTTCTGCACAAAAGAACGGAAAGTAACGTACACATCGCGGATAATATGGAGTGGGAGCTGATAGTAGAAACAAATGTACAAAAAGAACACCAGATACGTAATTAATTTGAAAAACTCTAAATGTCACGTCAATAAAAGTTCTCGTTGATTGCCAAAAAGAAATACCTGTCACCAGATCCAAGTAAAAGACATACATCGACTTGCTCTCCCATGGCTCCTCATTGCGTAGATCAATCACATTCAAAACGTATTTGCCTATGACGGACATCATGGTACATATCAAGATGGTGTACTACAAACCAATAGTATACAACATTTTTGTCAGCTCAACCATGCTGGCATTATAATAAAGAAGGGCGACATGTACCTCAAAACCAAACATAATCATCATATTCGGTCCTTTCTTCATACTAACGTCGATGGCGTGGTAGGCAAGTAAACTGTCAATAATAAGCAGTAGCATCATTAAGTTCACCATGCGGATATGAAATGCGACGCGTGTTATAGGTGTTTGCTCCATCTATGCATATGATTAGAAGAAATGTCGTATCGAAAAACATAAGCATACAAATTCTACACGGTCTTGGCATAGCCAATGGAATATTTTCAGGAAAAGAAGTGTGGTGAAGACGATGACGAAATGTAAATCGAACTCGTCCCGAAATATTGTCATTGCTAAACACGTCTCTGTCACCGCATACCACGAACGTTCATACAAGTGCTGTACATCGTGAAATTACCAAAGCATATATTAGTTTATGCTGGGTATCAAGGGAAAAGGACGTACTTCTACTTCAATCGCTCGGAGTTCTCCAAAGAAAATAGCTTGTAATGCTTTTCCAAGTAGAATAGAGATGAGTAAGCCCATATTCAACAAAATCTGGTCGGTGATCAGTGCATCATGTAACGAATGAATGTAGCCTCACCATAACGCATGCACTTGATTTTGAAAGGTGGACGCAGGCGGCATAAAAATTGGAGCGTTGATGCATGGCAGACATGACGACTCCAAGTGAGAGCAGGGACGATACCCCACCATAAACGGCGAGTCTCATGATGTAATGCAAAAGCAAACTTCTGGTAACAAAGTTGGAAGAAAAAAAAGGCAGGTCTTGCCCGCAGACCTCTGAGCTTCACACACGTCAGGCTGGTAATGTTTAAACTCAGTCTCACATGCCTGACCACCATGAATGCCCGTATTATAGCAAGCACTTCTGCTAACAAATAGGCAAAAATACTTACGGAGTAGGTAAAATTTACTAGATAGAGCTTGAAAGTCATAATACAACATATTCCAAGCAAATATTTTAATGCTGGTCAATTCCGCATGCCGGCGAGAAAATCTGTAGAGAAATGACAGCTTTCTTCAGTGCTACACAACCCATCGAAGAAAGAGTGCATAGAAAGGCAGGTATATACCTTCTCAGTGTCATTGCTTCTGAATTATAGCAGTGAAGGTGTTACAAGCTCTAATCCCTATGAAATTGTGCGTGTTTAGCTAGTGCATTTATGTCTCTTGAACTTGGTAATTGCTAGCTGTTAGGGATAAGATGAATATAAAATGGATAATGACTTTCACAAGTTCTTGTATGGACTGCCTTCACTGCTCTACAGTTTGGAGATGAAGGTTTCTCTTATTGTCAGTAAATCTCGTCGAGTATGTTTGCCAACGGTTCGAGATAAGGGCCAGTTGCAAAAAAGCGCAAATATGACTCAAAGAATTGCAGCCATTCTAAACAAATAAATCAATTGTACTGGAGCTGATCAGGGTGCAGTAATCGGCGATAAGCCCTTCCCCTTGCATTTTCAGTAAAATTGCAGTAACTTTTTCAAGCGGGTTAATACAAACAACCGATAGCTCTTCTTTTAATAAAAAAAAAAGAATAACTTTTTGTTAGAGGAAATAGAGATCCAGGCATATCAGTTGTGATCCTGCATTACTCGCGCTAATATTAACCAGCCGCCATTGGTTAAGCAATCGCTGTATAGTAGCACGTTCGGACTCCCTTCAACGGAGTGACTGCCAATGATAGTGACCACAGGTTCCTTCCCGAAGCAGGAAAAAAAAAACTATGGTCTTTGTTAACCGTTTTCTCGCACGGTTCATCTCTTATAACAATGTCTGATTCTGAAGACACATTTCAGGAATCAGACACGGCCAAGAAGCGGGACTCTCATCCCGGACCTAGTGCTAGTTTACGTTCACCAACGATACCACAGATCACCCTTACAGAGGCCACCAACACCCTCAATGAACAACCGATTCCCTCACCATCGCATTCACCGCATACATTATCACCCACAGCGTCGCGCACACAAGTTTCACCACAATTATCTCCTAGTCATGTCTATCCTCTTCCGCTTACCCGAGATCTCCTTCATAGAAAGAACAAACTCGACAGGTTATTGCACCAAGGGCGTCAAAAACCCTCAGTAACCACCTATTCCTCGAGTACTGCCGTGGATGAACGAATTACTGCGGGTCTAGGAATTATGACGCCCCAAGAAGTTTCAGCGCATAGTGCTAGCAATTCAGGACCTCGTTCAGGCTCGAATTCAATTCGCCATGATGATCATAGCCAGCCATCCTCCCCACAATACAGCGATCAATTTCAGCTTCCTTGGAATTATGATCCGACACTGTTAAAACCAAGTACCACATCTGCATCCTCGGTGAAAGATCACAAATTGCGATCGTACACATCTTCGATTACATCGAATAGTGGGTCATCTATACGAAACGTTGTCTCCCTCAAAGCCACCCCTATACACAATCCGTCTCCCATGCACCATACATCAACGCATGCACCAGCATCAGGTGCACGCGTACCTCCAATATACACACATCCTACGCAATCTCGAGAAAGGCAAAGCAAAAACAAATTACTTAATATTCTTTATAATGCAGCAGCACGAGTTGTAAATTCGCGTGTCTGTGAGTTTACCGAGAAATTTAGTTTACAAACAATGCCGATTGATGCAGGTCATTTGCCGGAGAAAGCCGCAACCCATCGTCATTTTCTAAATCAGGAGGTTACTCTCAGCCACACACCTTCATCCGAGAAGCCTACCACCATCGAACAGACCGAGATCGACTATACCCCGCTCAAGAAAGAGGGATTATCCGACATCCCACCTGTTGACACACAATTCTCATCACACACAACTGCACCGCCCGACCAATTTAATGTCGCAAGTCCGCTACAAGGCTATTCCTTGGGCATTTTCTCTCCCGACAATCCATTCAGACTCGCCTTGTGGAAGGTTGTACGATCAAGGTCAGTTGTTACACAAATACTAAATAAAGTAATATTTATCCTAATCTTCAAATTTGTGACCGTTTCGCACAGGCGCTCTGAAGCATCCCTGTTGATAGTAATTCTTCTTCATTGGTTTTTCTTGGCATGTGTGCCTATTTACCAAAACGATCAAAAGTCAATTTTTGGAACTCAGTGGAATCACTACCCCATTCTATGCATACAAATCATCTACAGGTAAAGAAAAAAAAAAGCTTTGTTGTTGTAAACTTTGCTGAGAAACATGATCACTGATATGCATCGACAAAAGTTTGGATTCATTCTGTAAGATCGTTGCCTATGGTCTCTGGGTCTCCGCACCGCGAAAAAAGGAGAAGAAAAAACAGGGAATCTTGCGCCCTGTTTGGAATCGTGTAGCTCGAATTTTCAGTACCGTACAAGCATGTTTACACAAAAGGAACATCAACACGGCAACATCTGCTGACCAGCGGGAAGATTCGGCTAAAGAGAATCCACATTTACGAAATCACAGAGGTTATCTGAATAGCTTTGGAAATGCCCTGGATTTTTTTTCGGTTGTATGCTATTGGGTGGATTTCGCCTTTATGGTACAGAAGTACCGCTACTTCACCCTATTCAAGGCATGTTCCGCTTTCCGCCCTTTACGTCTGCTGTCTGTGTTTCCTGGTACCGCAGTAAGTCCATCAACATTTGTTATTCAGTAGTCTGATATACAATGAATAATATAGGTGATTCTCAGATCTCTCGAAACAAGCTGGGAGCTGTTGCTACTTGTTTCAGGATTCATCTTCTTTTTTTTGCTGTTATTCGCGCTCGTTGGATTGATCTCATTTCAAGGTGTATTCTCCCGAAGATGCTATGCCACCGACATTGTAAATGAACGTATGTTTACACTCTTGCAGTCTGGGTCAATTAAAAACTGATGGTGGTTTTCAGCTACCTTGGTAGAGCCGCCCCTTTATTGTTCCGGTTTCTACAACGAGACGCATATCATCGGACCGTATAATCCTGCGAAAGATGTTTACAAGTACCCGGGCTACAATGGCTATATCTGCTCTCACGGTCAGATATGTCTGGAAGATCCTTCGAATAACCCCCATTTTGGTTTTGTAAATTATGACACCATTTTCTCCGCCTTTCTAAGTTGCTATACCTTTGTGTCCTTGGAACAATGGACAGAATTGATGTATCAAACACAGGATGGAGATTCCACGATCGCAGCGTTGTACTACTGTTTAGGTGTCTATGTGATCAGTTTTGTACTCACGTTTTTACTGTTTGGTATGTTCATTTGTTACACATGACAACGGGACTTACCATGCGCTTTAGCTGTTATCACCTCTGCATTTGCACGTGTCCGTGCTGAGAACTCTGTCAGTGCATTTACGGCGAAGAAGAAACAGTACCCGTTACTGAGATCTGCAGTCAATGGTAACGATTCTGCACTGGACGAGCCTATATGGATGTATGAAGAGCCTCATCACGATGCGACTGGGACAAAGCTCAGACTACGACGGTTGATGGTCACTGTGGTCAAAAGTCCAATTTTCTTCTATTTTGGAGGATTTCTCGTTTTTCTAGACTTGGTATTCATGTGTGTACGATCTGTTTATGTTAGCGAGTACATGTTGGAGACGCTTGGTAAAGACCTCTCAAAGGTATCGGGAGCGATTTGACATTGTTAATTGTAGATAATATCGAGACGGCTTTTACTTTTGTATTTGCCATTGAGATCATCGTACGCATGATTGGAACTACGAATTGGATGCATTTCTGGACATCGGGAAGGAACAAGTTTGATTTGTTCCTTGTGATTGTCACGTGTGTCATTCAGCTGCCAATGATCCAGGATTCTGAAGCATACAAGTACTTGACTGTTTTCCAATGTCTACGAACCTACCGGCTTTTTCTTTGTCTACCACGCGTCAGACGGATTCTTGTAAGTAGGAATACCTCACATCATTCTTTATCGCTTATCGCTTTGATAGGCTGCTGCCTTGGGTAGCGGCGAAAGTATTGTGAATGTTGTTGTGTTTTTAGTACTCGCCACGGCGCTCTGCTCCCCAATATTTATGCTCATGTTTGGAGGTGATTTTGGTTTCATCGAGCCGGATGAGACGGAACTGCGATATGACACATTTTGGCAATCATTTGTGACGCTCACTATGGTAAAAAAAAATCAGCAACCTTTTATGATATTAACGCTGTGATCGTGTCTAGCTATACACAAGTGAAACATGGACAGTACGTTAATCACTTGATGAAAGAGATGCGCAAACTCATACTGAATATAGGATCTTTTATACAATTCAATGGAAAGTCAGCCACACTATGGCACTATCTATGCAGCCATCTTTGTCAGTATATACTTTGCTTTTGGAAGATGTATGTACGGCGGAATATGTGGAGACTTTGCGCTAACATAAATTCTAGATATCATGTCCGGATTGTACATTGCTGTTATCCTAGAGAACTTTGAACTAGATGATGAGTTTATTAAGCAGTATCAGATCAAGCATTTCATCCGCCGACATATGCCAAAAACCATTACCAGGAACGAGAATTTGTTAAACAGGTACGTCTTCCCCCCCCCCCCCTGCGTCTTGATCTCATGTCCTTCTAGAATGTTTGGCTCGATAGGCAACGACAACGAGAAGAAAAATGTACAGATTCCAAAGCTTCCAGCTAATCTGACAGCCTCTATGCGCAAATCGTGCATGACAGAGTTTCTAACAGATTCGAGGGGTGCTATGGAGCCACTTGAAAAGGAAGAAAAGTCGTCGCATTTGAAAGGGAGAGCAGAAACTGCGTTAGAAAACTTCCTATTTCTGGGGCAGAAGGACAATACCAAGAAACCGAAGCCTCAGTAAGTAACCATCTCCGGTGTTTTATTTTCTAACGACCTCCCTTCATTTTTTTTGGAAAAAAGTACAAATACCTATCCACTCTACACAGATACGTCAGCTGATGACAATGCAGATGATTATGATTTGATAGTTGCAGAAGAAAATCGTCGTGCGCAAACGGAAAGGGTTTTACCAACGAAATCTTTATTTGTCTTCTCTGAGCGTAACCGTTTCCGTTACTGGTGTAAGCTTTTGGCCGGCGCTAGTAACGACAGTAAAGCAGAACGTCGTAATATCTTCAATTGGTTCATTATGGCGTGCGTCGTACTCAGTATCCTCATGGTCATTTTGGATGAACCATCTACTCGCAAGATACGCGAAGACACCATCAAACAATCAGTATTTGATACGATCGACATCATTCTAGGACTTGTATTTATGGTGGAAGTCGTCATCCGTATCGTTGCTTATGGTCTTATCTTACCACCCAATGCCTACCTTCGTAGTCCTTGGAATCAACTGGATTTCTGCGTGGTGGTGCTAAACTTTATCATGATCTTTACTTGGCCTACCCAAGCCCCACGAGGTTTAACTACCATCCGTACTTTGCGTGTCCTACGTTTGATTCGATACTTCACTGGTGTTCGAGAGATATTTTCTGACCTTTTCCATGCGTTCCCACTGATGCTGGATGCATTGGTCCTTACCTTTCTTGTTCTGATTCCGTTTGCAGTCTACGGTGTCAATATATTTGGCGGACGATTTTGGTTATGCAACGATGAGGGCGTTCTTGGCCGTTCGGAGTGTATAGGCGAATATCTCAATAATGTAGCCAGTGACGATGGCGCAAAAGTGAATATCCTAGTTCCAAGGGTGTGGCAAAATCCACATGTCAACGCGTTTTCATACGACAGCTTCCCACTTGCACTCTCGCAACTGTTCACGTTGACCTCCACCGAGGGATGGGTCGACTCAATGTTTAGCGCCATGAGCACACCTAGCGAATCTGGACTGCAGCCAAGTTTCCACTGGGACTCACCTATGATCTATCATTCGATATTCTATGTGGTATTCATGATTGTATCACATGGTACTGTGCAACTGTTCGTCGGTGTAAGTCAACGCTAACTGACGTTAAGTCAAGTACTTAAAAACGTTACTATAGGTTATTATTGAAAAATTCAAGCAACGATCGGGTATCTCGACACTTACTTTAAGGCAGCGCCAGTATTTGGATTTGCAGCGTCAGCTAGCTGAAATCAAGCCCACAAGAAAAGTATACAGGCCAAATTCTGTTATTCGTGGATGGTGCTATGATTTAACAGCAGATAAACGCGGACTATTTAGCCGATTAATGATGGCATTGGTGGTACTCAATATATGTAAGTGACATCAATATTTAGTGTAGGTTAAATAATAGTATGACAGGTCTTATTGCCAGTGAATTCCAAAATGAGCCTACGTGGCTTCAAGAGATCCAAGGTATTTTCGTCTTTATTCTTTTTTTTTTCAAGCACTGATTTCCCGATCATAGATTACGGCTATTTCGCTTTTATTATTACTTACGTGATTGAAGTGATTATTAAGTTTATTGGGCTTGGATGGAAGAAGGTGATATATCACAATGGTTTACACATCCTTTCTTACGTTAGCATCCCTGTAGTGGTCGCAGAGTAAATGGAACTGGTACGACGGTTTTATTGCGTCAAGCGCTTTGATCCTGTTAATCTTGCGGTTTACTCTTTCCCATGTAAGACGATGGGTACGCTGTGACGTAAAAATTAACATAATGTAGTTATGGATATTACGCATGGAAAGATACTGTCTTGTCTTTGCCGCTTTTCGACTGGGCGAAGGCATTGATGCGTTGCAAACCCTATACCACACCGTCGCGTAAGTCTCTCTTCTGCTTTGCGTCTTAAAATATTTAAAGGCAATGAGTAGTATCTCTTTACCAAGTATCATCCGTGTATCCGCTGTCTTCATGCTTGTCATGTGCCTCTTTGCAATGATCTTCATGGAGTTTTTCGGGTTGACCAAATACGGTCCTAACGGCACAGAGCATAGTAATTTCCGCGATTATGCTAATGCATTGTTGTTACTCGTTCGAATGACTACAGGTGAAGCATGGGTAAGTATGCAAGAAATACATGCAAGAGATCCTTACCCAGGTCTCATAGAACGAAGTGATGATGGATTACACTGTGCTTCCTCCCAACTGCGTGGCGTCCGATAACTATCTAAACACAGACTGCGGTTCACCTCCATGGGCGTACTTTCTGTTTAATGTTTTTTATATTATCTGCACGCACATTTTTATGAATCTATTCACAGCGGTAAGATCTTTCGCTGAATGACCGAAATGTTGGTCTAACCTCGCGTACTACAGGTAATTATCAGTAATTTTGAGTACGCCTATGAAACAAGAACGCGTTTCACGCTCTTCGGGAAAAGTGATCTACGAAGGTACCAGCTCTCTTGAGAGGAGGAATAGTATTGACATCGTTTAGATTCAAGCATGCTTGGGCAGAAGTTGATCCCGCAGGGACAGGATATATCCAGAAAAAGGACGTGGCGAAATTCTTGCAGGTAAATTCTTTGATGATTGAATGACCGGGAAACTAACGATGGGTAGCATCTACATGGTCGTTTGCGGTTGAGCATCTATGATGATATTCATAGCATCCGAAACTTGTACAAGCTCAGCCAAAAAGGAGTGGATGATCAAAAGATGAGCGAGAAAGGAAGCCCGCCCACAACGCCCTACTACAACATGGAACAAGTTGAGAGATGTCTCGCAAAATTAGATCCTGACATCCTCCAGCAAAGACGAAAGGAATACAACCTTTACTACATGGTAGGCTGTAAAAGCTTGTAGCTTTATGTAACGGAATGCATAGGAAATTGTCGGTGCAGAAACTGTTAAAGGCATTTCCTTCGCAGATGTACTCACAATCATGTCGTATCGTTTCATAAACATCGAAGAATCATTGACGTAAGTTGATTTCTTTTTTCTTATGTAAAGTTAAGTGGTCCTGATTATTTTGACTAGGCTCGATCCGTTGATTGCCCGATTGGAAAAGGTTGAGCAGCTCAACCAAGCTTACGCGGTGGAGAAAGCATGTGGTGTATTCTTAACGCTAGCACAAAGGAAACGCTATCTTCACCAGCTATGGCAAAAACGAAATGAAGATGAGCTGACCAAACTGGGTGTCACCACTAATAGTAGCCTTCTTCCACCAATCGATGGGACCTTGTCCGATCTGGCGATATCACAGCGACGCAGCAATGAAACGTTAGGAGAACGAAACAAGAGGCGGCCTCCACCAGGTAAATAGACAAATCCACGATTCCAAATTCATTTATCACTCGCATAGTTCCAAGGATCGTTGTGGAGAATGTGCCCGCACCGACATTTGATCATGGAAACGACCGAACAGCCTCATCACCAGCAGCTTCTCTTAGTGTCCCGGTTTCTCCGGTTTCCTTTTTTTCAAATGATTCACATCCTGGGTCACCGTACGGCGCTGACTCTCTAGGTGTGCTCCCCGGAACATCTAGTCTACGGGGTTCACCGTCAATGAATGCAGATTATGATGACAGTATTTTATTTGGTAGTGGTGGGCTTTCACCCTATTCGATCAGCCCAGGTTCCAGACAGAACTGGTTATTAATAGATGGCAATGCAAGCATGTCATCTGAACAAGCAGAATATTTGCTAGACTCCTTAGAGCGGAGTCCTTGGTCAGGTAAAAAGAGACACTGAAGGATGATGAACGGGCAGCAGTACTAACAAGAAAGCATAGACATGCTTGAAGACGAAAAATAGATGTATCATATAATTTTTCTATACCCAATCCCCTTATTTTGTTTATTTTACTTGCCACATTGTTTAATAAAAGCAGAACGCACACATTTTCCTTCACGATCCTTGATCTCAGTACGATGTCTCTGTCGAACGCAAGCAATAAGTTGACTACAAAGCGGAAACAGAAGAAAAGGATGGTTAGCATGACTGCTGTTCTGAAAAGTAGATGATGCTCATATGTTCGCCAAGCAATAGCCGATGTAATGGAAAGAAATGCAACTGAAGAGTAGATATAGCAATCAGGGCTGGCCAGGCTTACTGGACTTGCGCTATGTGCAAATTAGCATTACAGTGGTGACTCGATTATCATAATTGCAGCGGACTAAAAAGTTATGCATATATCGAAATTATCTTTATAGCGGGGTGGCAAAAAGTGCATGATGTTAGCCAACGAGGAACCCTTCAAAGTTCATCAGGCATATTTATGGTATTTTAAGATGAACAATTGTAATAGCACGACCTATGACCAACGTTGCTGTTAACTTACAAAGATCGGATTCATAGGTGTAGAGGGTGAGGGCGACGAAGCGAGCTTGTGGGATGTTTGTTTGGAATAGTGAGTACTGTTCTCTGGTATGATAAAAACGTAGGGATCCGAGATTTAAGATCCCGTCATTTTATATGGATACATTTGTATGCGGAGAGCAAATATATACAAATGATATTGAGTACATATCATCACTATCTTAACTATTGCCAACTAGGAGCCAATCCACACACAAGGTCATGAAGACCTATCTGTAGCGCTGCTACAAAGATGGGTTGAGTAGTGTTTTGAGACCCTTGTATGAGTTTATTCAAGTAAAGTTCATTGTCTTTTTAGGAGTGCTATTGTTTAGAGCTTATATACTAGTTATCGGAAATGACAATGACAGTGATGTTAACAGGAACAATGCCTGTTGTTGTATGCATTGATGATGTACATCTAAATGTTAGTATGCTGTCGTCATGTCTCATGTGGGGTTGCTTAAAATGAAGCTTCCAATTATTGATGCAGACCTGTTCGAAAAATCCCAGTCAAAAAAGCATCACTGATTACTTCAACAAATAAAGACATCTTGTTTGTTAAGCATGTAATCGATATAAGGATATATTTTGGAAAAAAAAATGCATTTGCTACTATCAATTTCTGGCATAATTTACAGCCTACCAAGTTTGTTCCCTGGAGGAAATACCTTTATATCAAGGTTATGCTTTTAACGAATATGCTTATATCGAGTAATCACTGTATGTGTTTCTGATAGACTCTGTTCAAGGGGACGTGATATACACTCCTCTTAAAGCTTTCTACAGAAGAGGAATCTAAGACAGCACTAAGTGACGATGTCTGTACATATGGTGATGTTTAACGCATCGATTCTAAAGCGCAAGCGATGCCGCTTGTAGCTGACTTGCAGTGGAGTGTATAATGAAGAATAATAAGGATAAATGAATACATATGCTCAAATGTCTAGTTATCTCTAGTTTAACCATGGGATCTCCATCTCAACGCCTTCCGTAGCCGCAATGCCTTCTGCAATGACTTTCTGAGCACTGGCTACGCATCCTTCCAGTAAAGGAATTCCTTTCCAGCAATAGGAGCCAACGAACCAGAAGCCTGATTTTCCTTGGTATGGTCCTAGTCTATTTTCGTCCACGTCGTTTTCCAGGGGTTCAAAGAGATAGGTGTGGATCATTTTTTTGGATTCAACGGTGACAGTTGCACGTTCGAACCATGAGACGGAGAGAATATGTTTTGGATCAGGGGCGATGCACGGATTAGTTGTTTGTAGGTACAAGGATTGGTTGTCAGTTGAGTGTGTCATATTTAGAATATGCGTTGTCATAGTCGTGTCATGTGGATAGGGGACAATACATCGGCTTTTTCCTGGTTGGACAGAGGTATCAACCGTAGCAAGATTTAGGATCTGCCAATCTTGTGGATTGTGTGGTAACAGACGCGTATCGGTATGATTCACTACAACAGAACTATCATACTTGAAGTGCTTCAGCATATCAATTAAGGAAGATGTATCCTGTATTAATTGTTCATGGCTGGGATCATTGGCTTGCAAATGATCGTAGCATTCCTGCAGCATGCGCATCGCTTGGTTGCCTTGTGTAGCAAACACGACATGGTCCACGTGGTAAGTTTGGCCTTTGTCATCGCAAAGTGTAAATCGTGGGCTACTTTTGTCATTGTTCTTGTTTGGTCTTATGGAGACGATAGCTGTTTCAAGATGGACGTGTTTGAGAGGAGCTGCTAATTTATCCACGACACGACGAACACCACAGGAAACGACATATGATTCCTGGAAGAGACCAACCGCCATATACTCTAACCGAATATAGAAAGGGAAGCAACGTCAGCACAGCTGCCTTTTTTGGTAGTTCCCTTTTTCATTTACCTAGGACATCCGAAGCAGGGTATTCAAGCATAGACCGCCAAGAGTTGGTGCAGACAGCCGCAAAGAGAGGTACAAATACTTGGTGTACAAAGTAGGGGTGAATGCGATTCTTTTGAAACCAAGTACCGAGCGTCATGTTAGACACCGGGTGTGCAGGGTTTCGTAAATGGCCCCGGTGGTGCAGCCACAAAGCGAGCATCATGAGCCATGTATAGGACATGCCAATAACAATGACTTGCCAAAAGAAATGAGCCATAGAATTAAGATATTCTGATACTCCGGTGCATGTTACAGCTGGTTGGCCGAGGTGACCCACCGTTCTCGATCCACTGTAGGTTAAATAGGAATGATTGGATGTATAGGATGCAATCTGATCCGCTGGAATATTACAAATTGGCTTGTCGGCGTTAATACGGTACCATCCAAAACTAAACTTCGCAGGTTTGGCAGGAATCTCGAGATGTTTGTAAAGTCGGGTCAGGTTGGAGTAATAGCCTAAAGAAGGGAGTTAGTGTTTGCTCATCCCCTTATAATGGCGAACTTTATTTGTACCTGACATAAACGACCGCATCGGTACCTAATATTTGATCAGTTACGATGCACACATTTCATCTTGGTTAAATTACATCTATTCGAAAATCTTTTTCTCCAACTGATATAGATGCTGAATCCATTCCTAATGACTTGCTCTTTTCGAATAGATGTGTTTCAATTCGAGTTGTTGATGGTTGCTTAGGCCCTTTGGTCAAGAGGTACGCTGCAGTCAGACCAGCCAAACCAGATCCAACCACGGCAACCTTGATCGTCTTTTCAGATCGGTTTTCTTCCTTTTCAGATGGATCTGATGTAAAATTAAGTGCTGGTTCCTGCATAGGGAGAAAACAAGAGGATGAGGGAAAAAAATAAAAGAAAAACGTAATATAAATTTCCAATTTGTTCTCCGATTAGCCACGACGCTGCCAAAACGGTAGCTTTCGGGGTTATGATAAAGGTGTATACGAGTATTTGTATACTACTGTTGTCGTAACAACTGTGAATAGATCAAGAATTCCTTAAGAACAGTTTCCAGAGAGCTGGTGATATCATATTTATTAAAGCTGCATGTCCTGCAATGGCGTCAATTGCCGAGATTAGGTCCACGGAATTGATGTGGCTATGGTATTCGCGCAATCTATACGAGAAAGATACACTACATTATAGTGATGATTACCGTTTTCATTGTCATTGGACGGAGCTTCTGATCAACCAGATGAAAACTGATCGTAAGATTTGAGCCAATCGCTCCGCTGCTTTCACCTCCGTGACTTTCTTCTAGGGCTTGCAGTGTGGAAATTCCCACTTGCCTGCGCAACAAAAAGGATCCACACATTTTTTGCTTAAACAATGCTTGTTTCACCCATCTTTAATGCAGACCACAGTAATCTGAGGTTCGATTTTGAGGAATTCATCAAGAATGAACTGGGACTTGACTTAGATAGTCAGGTCAAACGAGAAGGTTTGCTTACTGGATAGGCGTTTTCATGTTGGGCTAAAGATAGTTCTGCTAGATGAGCCGATCTGTAAATATTATCTTAAAGGGGCATGCACGAAGGGTGCTACCTGTCAATTCCGGCACAAGGGATACGATCGAGACAAAACGGTTGTATGCAAACATTGGTTGCGCGGTTTATGTAAAAAAGGCGATGGTTGCGAGTTTCTCCACGTATATAACATGAAGAAGATGCCGGAATGTTGGTTCTACTCTAAATATGGTGAATGTTGCAATGGCGATGAGTGTATGTACCTCCACATTGATCCCGAAAGCAAACAAAAGGAGTGTCCATGGTATGCGCGAGGCTTCTGTAAACATGGTACGTCAAATGTTGGGACAACGGGCGTTTAGTAAACTTTTATTTTTATAGGACCAAACTGTCGACACAAACATGTACGTAAAATGGTATGTCAGAATTATCTGACGGGTTTCTGCC
The DNA here is from genome assembly GCA_000697055.1 of Saksenaea vasiformis B4078. Lineage (NCBI taxonomy): Eukaryota > Fungi > Mucoromycota > Mucoromycetes > Mucorales > Saksenaeaceae > Saksenaea > Saksenaea vasiformis. The sequence continues at coordinate 81,040 of JNDT01002322.1, read as the reverse complement.
CGAATGGCCTCAATTGTCCAAACGGACATCCAAAATACGAGTTACCTGTCATGCATGGATTGGACAATGCGCCCGGCGGAACGGAGAGACCCCAACAACAGCAACAGCAACAACAACAGCAGCAGCAGCAACAGCAAGATGGACCGAGTGGCGGAAGTGGAAGTGATGACGTTCAGCGATCACATGCCAATCGACCACAGAATGGTTTCTACCGTCGCTTAGAAGACGTGACATGTTACAAGTGTGGCCAGCAAGGCCATTATGCTAACAAATGTCCACAAGGCAGAGGAGGAGCTGGAGGCGGTCCAAAATCTGCTGCGATGGGCGGACGCTATAATGATTCATGAGATAGTGATATTCTTGTTAAAATGATACTTTGGCATCCATCATGTTTCTTCAGGCTTAAATACCCCGGGGCGTATTCTAGTCATAAGCCATGCCGCCTGAATGGACATATCAGGCGTCATTTCTGCCCGAAACTGTTAGAAGGCCGTTGCAACATAATAGTGAAAAAAGAAAAAAAAATTGCATCACGTAAAAGAACGCATGTATAAAAAGAGGCACCTGCAAGAATTCCCATATAAAAAGATCACAATGTGAACGCAATGTACGAGAGAATGCAATAAGTATGCCCATGTATGCAAAAGTTAAACATTTTCTTGCATACTTCGCTCATTCCATGCGATTGGTGAACTTGACTGGGGTACTATTTCTTATCACAGCGAAGTGCATAGAGCAAGGAGCCATACGGCGTCCCTGAAACCAAAGGAGATTTGCTTCAAAGTGCAAGTGAAATAGGCGTTTGATCAGATTTGGATAAAAGCACTGCGCATTGATGGCGTCCGTAGTGTAACGTTTGCATGAAGAAGCTCATGTATACCATTGGCTTTTTTCTGCCCTTACTTTAGCGTTGCAGCATAGAAACTCTAATCGGTAGCTCTTCGCTAATGTTTCGATTTGTATGACTTGCACTACAAAACACGCTGGACTTCCTAGGAAAAGCACACAATAAGCGTTATTCACAAGCTACGGTGATAGATATCCTGATTTCAATTTCCCTTATGCTGTCTAAACGTCACTATACATCAAAAGGAGCATCATTTTGCTGTGAAAATGTGAAGTTTCAAACTACTCAATGAGTAGTGATCGATGGCCAAATACAGGACTGCAAGTAGTTTCCATTAATCTGAAAGAAAAAGGCTTACTATTGCGACTTGAAAGGGGACACTTAACCCTTCTTGTGCAGAATTCACAAGATGATAATTTCTCCTTTTTAATGTTTTATCGTCTATAGCGGCGTAAAAACCCATGTTCAACTGATAGCCAAGCATTGTCTCGTGAAACCATTGGACACGAGTACTTTTACCTTGTGTCCTCATTTGCATTTAAGAGCATTCATAAAGGAGGAGTTGCATAATGTAGCATTCACACATTAGCAAAGTGAAGAAAATGACTGATGACGCTCCATTATAGTTGTCTCATGTACGTCATGCAGTTTACCATCTCGTGAAGATGGTGTCCCATATCACTAGCCAGTTCCGGAGAATACAGTTGCACTGTGAGACGCACTCTGTTGTACGAGGTAGAGAAACTGTGTATGTTTATTCTCTTTTTGTTTAACATTACAAGTGAAAGGCTAAAGCATATTCAGCAAAATACATATGCATGGAAAGCTACCGGAAATAGCAATTGGCATTACAGACAAATCCTTTAAAATGTGGATAGTAGCCCTTTGGATTATGAAATATTGACTAGGGCATCTTCGCAATCCATAATAGGATACATAGCTACTAGCCTTTCCCAGATAGATAGATAAACAACCGAGATGAGTGCCGAATAACTTTGCTCTTGTGTTCATGAAGTTTGCCTGTAGCTAGCGCATACAATGTCAGGTGGCTCTGTTTACTCCAACTTGCTGGACGGGCATTGGCAATATTCGAGTAATTTCTACTACCATAGCAATTTGATCTCGATAGGGTCTCAAAGAATGTAGGAAATGCAGCAGCAATGTTACCGTTCGTCAAGGGCGCTGAAGAAAAAGAGTGATGCTTTTTAGATCGAAAAAGAGTCATGCTTTTTGGATCGATATACTACTAAAACTCTACGTTTTTTAGAGCCGTAAACTTTGAATTAACATATTCGTGATATCAATAGCACTAAAAAGACATACGTCATGTCATTTATTCCCAATTTTGAGCTATGTGAGAGTTACGTTTGTATGTCAATGACGTGTCGGAAATAACACCGTAGATGCGATACCGTTCCCGAAAGGAAATAATAGACGCTGATGATGCCACAGATTAGATGACATTTACTTTAGCATGTAATAGCTGTGACAAACGAACGTAGTGGGTATGATGCTATCATTTCCAATGGTTGCAGTTTCGAAAGGAAAATGTTTTGATAAAGGTCTTTTTTTCCTTTTCTGGGATTAAGGGCGGTTTTATTCCTTGTGGATTTGAAGTACGTGGCGTCGTATATAAATATCAGGAGGGTTATTACCGCCACTTACATGATTCCCATGAGTGATGCATTTGACTTGGCAGCATTATTGTTTTGACAACTAAAAAAAGCAGAAATTTTACGATCAGACATGTAACGCTATGGTCTTGGCGTACATCAGATTCTACATTGCTGGCGCAAAAGCACCGCATTGTCGATGTTAACGAGCCGAGGTTTCAAACTTTAAATACAGAATTCATCACTGTTCTCGGCCCGTCTCGACCACTTTATCCTCCGCAAATGGATCTATTTGTAGCTCACGCAACGGAAATACGTTGACCAACAATTCTGATCAGCAAGATTAAGTTCTGCATATAGGTTTCATTCATAACGAATAGTAATGGGACTAGAACGTGAGTGCGATGCATATCTCCCGTGGCAATAAAGAAACATTGGCGACCCACACATTAAACCGTTAACTATTTTTTCTCTTCTTCTTCTTCTTCTTCTCTCTCCCTTTTTCTTTCTTTTTTCATTACTTCTACCTTTATTGAGGACAACACAAAAATAATGTCTTATATTGATCCTATTTATCAAGAGTTTTTGTCAGCTCCTGCCTCTGAATGTCTATTAGGTTGGTGCAATTGTTTTTTATTTTGATGACATTTATTAAGTCGAACGATTAGATTTTATAACCTACGAATTTAATTCGATTCTACCTTGCGAGAGCACGACAAATGAACTTTGTTGTACAAATAATTGTAATTCATGCTATCGAGTGGCACCTGCGTTGTCGCTACGTCAGTTCATCCATTTGATTGCCGGACGATCTCACACGGATAATGGCACACTTCTCAGTTCTGTGATCTATGCACGGCGTCTTCGGCAGCGCCTGGCACCATCCTCTAAAGGTGCGGTGCTTCAAACATGTACAAATATATACATAGACTTAACTAATAATAAACTTTTATGTAGGAATGAGATGCACTCGTCATCGCATTTTCTTGGCAACTTTGATTACCGCCTTTAAATATTTGCATGACGCCGCACCGAGAAATAAAGCCTGGGCCATGTATGCACAGGTGCTTTTCCCTGTGTCGGAAATCAACCTGATGGAAAGACAATTACTTCATCTCCTTGTATGTACCATGACAAAATATATTTGTTGTATTAAGTTCTTTTTTTGGTAGGATTATGATCTTTCCATCTCAGTATCTAGCTTTGATCAAGTTGCAGCAGATGCGCTCGAGACAATGAACGCAGCTGATCTCGCAAAGTCACTGTTGTGGTTCCCGTGGAATGATCTTTTCCGGACGGAACCGCTATCCACTCCCTCGTCCGTCACATCCTCATGCATATCAAGCTCACCATGCCACAGTCCGCCCGATTTAAAGGACGATGACATGACAGTCCAAATCGTGGATGCACAAGATAATGATGACGTTGCATGTGAAAGGATGGCCTATGCTTATCTTGACACATCTGCAGCTGTACCAATACCCACTGAATGCTGTTACAAAGACAAGGACAAGAAATACCCCTGTGGGGTCCCTATATAAACCGCCCTTTCAAATTCGACGGGGAAACTGTTGTTATATACACCGACAACCTGCTCCCACCCTTTAATTTCCCTTACATCCCTATTTCTCTTCTGTTTTCAATCTGTTTATGTTGCGTACCTTAAATGCCACATAAAAGCATGTACATAAAATTACTGGATTTCACGTTGGCTCCGAAAGGGACGTAGTTATTCTACACGTTAATCCAATGTTTAAGCTTTGCACGTTGTATTCCTCGCATGTCTGCGTATCAGAGATAGCTTCCTTATTGGACAGACATGTCAGAGATAGGTTACATTATCTGACACAAAAGACGTTTCAGATAGCATGACATGAAGGGTATCCAAGGGAAAGACTGATCCCTTCTTCTCTTCTTCTAATATGTCCTCCTATATTACCTCTCCGGCATGTAATTCAATTGAAGCTATGTCTAAGAACATTTGTGTGCTTTAATGTCGTTTAGATTGTATATTCTCCGTTCCGGACCATCTTGACTGTGGTGCAACCATTTTCCATGACTTAAGTAACCGTTGTCACACTCAGTATTATTCATCTTCTACAATAGATTACCGGACGCCACATTACTTCAGGTTCTCTTGGGAACCAAGTTCATGTAAACAGAAGGTTATACATTAGTGGCTCATACAGAGACTTTCCTTAACGTAGGCCTGGATCAATGTGAATGTGAAGTTCGCTTGGAGCAATAGAAAAAGGAAGGCATTCAGGAAAGATAGGCAACAGATCTGGAATAAACAAAAAAAAAACCTGCTTCATGGACACAGTTAATATCAATTTTTAGTGATTATCACAAATCATCATTGCAACATTCACACGCACAGACGGAATGGCCCGTGTAATACATGACAAGAAAACATCGCCTTGTGTTCTCGTCTTACCAAGCCCAATAGACAGTAAAGCGTAAGATACAAAGATGTAGTCTATATGAATACTCAACGAGACGGCTATGAAATACAGCAAGCGTCATCTACTTTGGATCATGTTCACTTTTTAGAGGTTGATAGTTGAGGTTATCCCAGAGATGGTGCAACCCACAATTATCTCCGCAAACTTGATCAGTGAAGTATGTCTTCTTCACCCATAAATACACTAACCCTTCCCCCTTTTCCACTTTCTCTCTTTCTTTCTCTGTTGTCATCCTTTCGTTCCTGATATTTGACGCGATGCCAGTGTTTACTTTCGTTGCTGATGGACCAATGGTCCAAAAAAGTCGCAGCAACCGTAACAGCCGCCTACATGACGCTCATGCGACACCGTACCCGTGTAAATCACTGCACTCTATTCCGCAATGGGACTCGCTCGATCCACGCGACAAACCGCCCTATTCTTATGCAACATTAATTGCCCAGGCCATCCTTTCCAGCGATCGAAAACGACTTCCATTAAAAGAAATCTATCGTTGGATCAGTCAGCGGTATCCATATTATGTTCCTGGTGAACATGGATGGCAGGTAAATATCAACAACGAAATAGAAAGCTTCTTTAACCTTGGTTATGGACTGCTCTTACGTGATAGAACTCCATCCGTCACAATCTATCGTTGAACAAAGCCTTTGTGAAACTAGAACGCAGCCCGGCTTCGCCAAGCTCCAAAGGGTGTGATTGGGCATTACGTCCTGGCTATGAGCAACCATTTATCGAATTATTGCTCAAACCAAACCGGCGACTACAATGCAAACCACGTACGAGTAAAAGGCATGGGACATTAGTTACAACTTTTCGTATGGCATCACCACCACCAATGACAAAACAGCAAAAGAACGACACGAATCGAAATGACGAATGTATGGAAAACCAGGCACCATCGACATGTTGTGCAACCAACCCTGGATTGAAACAAGAGCAATCACCACATCCCCTCCAACAACAACAGGACTCATTAACCACGTTTGGTGATGGATGGCAATCCGCAGATACGGCTCCCTGTCTATTATTTGGACTTGAGTATGAGACAGCTGGATTACTTCAATCGTTAGGTTACCCCACATCACCCTATTACTATTATCAGTATTAGTTTAATTAAAAATATCTTCTTTCTGCCGTAGGTCATCCATTTTCTATGTACTAAATACTTTATTGGTATCTTTTTCTGTCCATAGTAAAGCTCACCTGCTTGGTACAATGGGGGGTGACACCCAGGATTGATAGGTACGCTTCTATCATTGTTGCAACTTTTTTTGTTTTCATGGTAACCAACAGAGTGGCCTGTGAACAGGACGTTGTACTGCCTCTGTCTGTCATGGTTCGTGGCTGATTATGACAACCCCATTTTGGTTGGAATGATGTGCTTAAAATGCATGTACCTGGAACAGGCCCCTTGGATAAGTTAAAAGAGGTGGTTGTTGTTTGGACCACCATTTTAGTCAGGGACGCATCTTGTAAATGCCACTATATAATTTATAAATGAGTGCATATTGACAAGATAATTGTTCGTTTTTATCCTGTTTTTTATTTTTATTTTTATGACTGAAAAAGGGAGCACAGACCTTGTCATGTCCGAACGTTTCACATAAAATAATAATGCTCACACACCTTTCAGCCAGTACAATGCATCAACCCGTCGCCTGATTACGAAACTTTGTCCTACAAAGGAATGGGGTATAGTTCATTTTTTGATAATTCTGCTTTGCAGAATGGCAAAAAGTTAACGGATTCTTTTTTTTTTTTTGAGGGCCGGTTACGAGGAGAAACCCTAGAGTAATACAAGCAAAAGGACTCATGAAAATTTATCCTACCCAGCAGTTACGTGGCACGAGCATTGGAGAGTAATCTACTGTGAGTACCAGTGGGGACGAGTCACCGCTTGGATTCCTTTAATCAGGTACGCTTTGGAGGCTTTACTGGATTTGGAATCAACGTTCACGTCAGATAAATGTTATGAAACGTTCAAGCCGAACAATTTTTGCACTGGAAAGTGATACAAGTAAATCGTTTTGCATTAATCCAAGGAATAGTTTGCGCCTGGATAGCCAGATTCTTGCATTGTGAGTGCTCCAGTGATGGATTCCCAGGATCCCATCGGACGCAGTAAAAATGTCTCACGATAAGGACAGGTTCCACCCAAAATGATCCGTTGAAAGGGACGCATGCATTTCGTTTCCTTTCCTTTGGCTCTGTTCTTTCCAAAAATATCCCGGCAAGGACCTCAATTCTTCAAAACATATACAGGATCATTCATTCTCCATGTTTATATTTTAGCCTACAAGATCTCTGATCGAACCACCTTGGCTGAGCGACCTCCCTCTTGTCATATTGGGTAAGTGAAATGATATCCATTTGTATGCACAGTTGTCATTCATTCTTACATCCTTCATCTGGGGACCAAGTTGATGTAAGTAGAGTATTATTTTATCGCCAATTTATATACTGATAACCGCATGTTTCATCCCTTCCTTAGCGCAGAATTTACATAAAGTAGAGTAAGAATCCATTCGATAAACAGTATACAGGGAGAAAAGTTATCAAGAAGACCCATGCGACCCACCTTTTCCTGTCTACATTAAGTTTTATTTTTTTGTTTTTTGTTTGGCACTATGGATTACGCCACCCTCTCTATCCTATTCAAAACGCTTATTTTGATGCCTTAGCATTGGACGCACTGGCAGTGTTGACGTTAAGCAACAGAGTGTCCGAGTCGAGCATGACACGATTTCCGCTTCTGGCGATAACAGCGGCAATTTCACGAGCAGCCTCAATTCGCTTCAATTCCAAGAAACCAGGCTTGTTCTTAATGGCCTCACCAATAAGTTCAGCGGATTTAGCCTCACCCTCAGCACGGACAATGACTGACTGCTTTTCTTGACGGGCCTTGTCAACAACAAAGGCAGCACGCTGAGCATCCTGTTGAGCAATCTGTTTGGCTTCGACGGCAGATTCGAAAACGGGCGAGAATCCAACGTGAGTAATCGACACATCATCCAAGATAATGTTGAAACGAAGGGCACGGCGAACAAGGTTCTCACGGACGAGACGGGACACACGCTCACGCTGGGTGATAAGTTGAGAAGCTGTGAACTGTGCAACAACGGATTTCAAGACTTCATTGACAATGGAAGGAAGAATACGTTCGTCATAATCCTGACCCAAGGTACGGTAGACAGTAGCCAACTGATCGACGCGGGGCTTGGAAAGAACACGGCAGGTAATGTTGACCATTTGCAAATCTAAACACAGAATAACCCCCTGTGAGCCCTCTTTCTCTTCTTCTTTACCCAAACTTACCCTTGGTACCCGTCAAGGAAGCAACATTGCGGGGCTTGGCACGGACATCGTAAATGATAGGGGTCTCGAACCAGGGAACCATGAAGTGAGTACCTTCATTGTACACAGTGTTCTGCACACCAAAAAGACGTGTGTACTTGATAGCTCTGTGACCACCATCAACTATTTCCCATGAAAATCGTCAGTTATATTCTTAGCCGGGGGTAATGGACGCGTGTCTCTTTTCTTTTGTTTACCGTTGAAAAGCGATGCATTCACACCGTAACCAAGAGCACCAAGAACAATAAGGGCTCCAGTAGCGGAACCCAAACCCTTGCCGCTACCCTTGGGGAACATGCCACCAAGTCTCTGTGCTGCCTGCTTCGCTTGCTGTGCCATTTGTTTAAACGTTGATGTTTTTGAGTACTGGACACCCGCCACCCTCAAAATTTTTGGGTCTCGCAATCCAACAACCCACGGTCACAGCAAAATGACGTCAGTAAAATCAAAGAGACGTCGTGTGGGGGCGAAAAATCCCCCCGAGCCAACCGCAATGGACGACAACCTCTGTAACTGACTTACCATCTGAAGAGTGAATAGGATGCAATGCATCTGCTCAGATTTCTCGTTGCTATATATCGATTGGTCATTGCTATGAACTACAATAAGATCATACAGTGTAATTCTCCTTTGGCTATAAGGTGCAAACACAATCTGAAAAGTACAATGAAGCATGTGGAGACTTTCACATAATTATATGCACTCATCCTAGTGGGCCTCCTCCATAATGGCACTGCAGTCCTGAATAAACTTTGAGAAGTTCACAAGGGTGGATCTTTCGACTCTCAGACAGACATTTTTAAGCGCAGCTTGTACGACGCGCGACTTCAATTTTTGTTAGATTTTTTCAATCACTTTGCCGGCGTCACTTCACAGATGAAGCCTGTGTTTTCAAGTACATGTTTTTAGGTTCATCCGATGTTATGATTTTCGTGCCATTGGTAGCTTCCCATTATCTAAGGCAAAGATGCGTCGGAGACAGGCTACATTGCCTCGTGCAGAGGACGTGCTAAACATAGGGTTCGATTATCCCATGTTAAATATAGGGTTATTTGTCTCATGCAGAATGCGTGTCAGTGATCGGACTTTGTTATTCCACGCAGAAGACGTACCTGTGATAGGGTACCATCAACTCCTGCAAAGCGATGTACCAGTGATCGGGCTCTTTTGACTCATACAAACAGGTATGTCAGAAACAGGATTCCATTGTCACCTGGAAAAGGCATGTTAAAGATAGGCCTTTTTTTTGGTCTCACCAAAAAAAAAGAAGTTTTAGATGACGGAAAGTGATGCGTATATAAAGGGAATGCTTCCTTTTCCTTCTATTCTTTTGTTTGGCTTTGTTTATCTTTAACATTCCCGGTAAGTTTGCCAATTCATTACATGTACAAGATTATATGTGTCTTTTTTGTCTGCAGTTTATACAGCACAACCACTCTCCCGAGCCGACTTGGCCGCGTCCGCGCTTTACTCCCTTCGCTCAAGTAAATAAATGTTGTCACACACTCAGGATCGCTCAACTTCCGCGACAGAACCTTTCCAGACGCTGTAGCACTTTAAGTCCTCTGCAGACCGTTTAGAAAATGGCCACTCCCATGCCATTGGATCTCCCCCGCTGCACGCCGTCCCCACCGCTTCAGTCGCGGGGCAGGTCGCCAAAGCTGTGTGGCCATACCCTTCGGGGTTTAGAGAGATGACATTAAAGCATCTTTCATTTACTAACCAAGGATCATTTTTTATGCTGCTCGAATCAATTTTGCGTCCACTGGAGAAATCAAGTTCATGTAAGTTCATTCACCTTCTGACGAAAAATTGATGTATCAACGACCGTATATTCAATTTTCTTTAGAGCAGATTGGAAACTTTGAGCTCGCAAGAACATATTCGCGCATAATTCGTATCATTTTCATTCAGCTTTAACAACGCGTAAACTCAAAGGATACACAGCTATTTTATACTGAATGCCACTGTCCTGAATACGCAGTGTGCAATAGAAAGAAAAAAGGAAAACTACGATCGAAGGATGAAGGCAATATGAACTTCCAAAATAACGTCGCTTAACAAGATAACACTAGAGGCACGGTAGGCACGAACAATTATGGGCTAACAAAGTTATTTAAATACAATGTCTTTGTGCGCATTTCTGCTATACAGTAGAAACGGGTACTCGAAGCGAATCGAGAAATTGAAATGAATCACGAAGGTTTCTGTTATCACCTTATCGATCAAGCCAGCTGTTTTAAGACCAATGTGGTAGATCTACGAGAAAGTGGAGAGCAGGACGCACAGATAGTTTAATTCTACAAAATTCGAGAGTTACAGACACTTAAAACAAAGGAACGATAACAATCGTAATTACCCCTCCAGGCCGTTTTTTATACTATATATATCTAGGCTATTTCAAACTGGCAAATATCTTTTGTAATGCGAAGCGACACTTGATGTTGACAACGGCACCTTTTTTTCCCATGCTTTAATGAAGATCCGACCGCAGTAATAGATCAACCTTTATGCAATTATCATTAATACCGGCAGTAAAATAATACTGAAGAGAAGTTAAGTTACTTACCGTAGGAAAAACGTACTGCGAATAAACACCGGGAAAGCGCAATGTAATCGCCGTTACATTAGGCTATTTTCGTAATCGCGATTCCGTGGCATTCAACTGAATGACCAAACTAAATGACATTCGAATGCGTTAATGCCCTTTGCAACAAACCTTCGACATGAGAGATCACTTCAATATACCCATCTTTTTTTTCTTTCCCCAGAAACACTGCATTATCTTTGGGGGAGTGACATAACGCGCTGGGGTTGATTTCTCAAGAGGTCTTTAAAAAGGCGTTTTTTTTTCCTTTTTGTGTTTTTTTCTCTTTTCGTTTATATCTTCTTTTGGTAAGTTTTCCTTTTTATACTTCTTGTTGTGCTCAGTGTCGGAGGCCAACATCATCATCATGCGTTCTTGTTGTCCTGGCCAGACATACAAGACGTTGCAAAGAGCTGGCCACTCTCTGCTTATGATGCCGATGAAAGAGCGTTTCTTTTTTATACTTCTTTTCTTTTATACTTCTCTTCTTCTCTCTCTTTTGTTTTTCTTTCTTATTCTTTTCAATTTTATCTTTTATCTCATTCTTCTTCTTTTCTTTTTATTACTGCTTTTCTCATTTCCTTATTCACTTGCTGCGGCGCAGCAACTCGGTAAGCGATCTTCCAAAAGAACTCGTTTTTTTACATGCTGTTTAGTTCCCGTAAACACGCGTATCTCGTGTTTTAAACGCGTTTCTGTTTACTTGAACAAGGTATGCTTTATGAATCGATCGATCATTTATTCTTTTCTCATTAACTCCCATTTCTGATTTCGCATGCATTCTCAAGCGGACAGATTCTACTTACTGGTCGGGCCCTGAACATTCCACCTTGGTCAAAGTAAGTAAACATTTGATTGATCCTTTCCATTCATTGACATGTTAATTACTCATTGCAATCATTTCACGATCGCGTCGGTGTTATGCAAACCGCAAATGCCGAATCAAATTAGGTACGTTTTTGTACTGTTTGTTTCACACGGTGTAACTCAACTATTATAGTTTACGACTCCGAGGCAGGTACCATCCATCCATCCTTTCCTTCCGCTTCGCTTCTGGCGTCAGAATTTGCATAGTCTACTGAGTCTCCACGATCGGTCTTCCTTTTCAAGGTATGTTTCTTGTGTTTATTTCTTTTTTTCTTTTTTATCAACCACTTGTGTACGCTCTCGATCATGGTACGGCGAGTAGATAACAACTCGCTGTACTTTGTTCATGCTTTTTTCTTGTAGAGACTCAGGATTATGCAAACCCATGGCCGTGGCTTTGCACCATCTATATGTTGCCAGTCCTCCATTGGTCGTCATCCAGTAAGTTATGCGTCACCGTGCCGAATTTCCAAAGTCGCCCTTTGGGACCCCAGTCCTTCTGGCTGAACTGGTTTCTGAGGAGGAGGAGCTGGTCAGTAGGTAACTTCGAGAGAGGTTATCTGGCGCACCGTCTTAGGATTGGCGGATTCCTGTCCCGGGATGAAACTTCACAATCCTTTGGCGATTATGATTATGGGATTTCGCGTGTTCATTGGATTGATCAGGCTCCTTTGGGTTGGGTATCGGCTTCCCGGTTTTTTTTTTCCGGATTGGAGCTTCAGCTGACTGGTTTTCACCTTTATGGAGTTGGCCAACACGCGCGGGCCGGCCATGTTCCCAGGGAGATATCCTTAAACTACGTGGCAGCGTGCGTCCTGAGGACAGTCAGTCCGGAGTAACTGTTCTTGGGGTATTCGCCTGACCGGCTTTCTCCATTGAGTTCTCTTCATTGAGCTCTCTCCACTGGGTCCTCTTCATTGAGTTCCCTTCATTGAGTTAGCCTGCGCACGTCTCAGGACTTTAGTCTTGTGGGATGGAAGGTTCCCAGAGATGATCCTTTAAAATACCCCCCCTTTTAGCTGTGCCTCAGCCTCAGAGGTCAGTTAACGCATTGTCCTGTGGATCTGATCTACGGGTTCGGCTGATTCCTGGTACTGAATCTATCCGTATAGTTGTCACTCCGGTTTGATAGCCGACATGCGCTTTTTATTAGAACATTCGTTCGACTGGTTTACATGACACCAGAGAGTAATGTCTAAAGTCGATGTATTCGTCAGTTCCGGGGGCGGGAACTGGCGGGCATGCTTCCTGACAGCATTTGTCTGTCAGGGCTGGATGCGCCCATCTGGTCCAGCTGGTGTACGATCCTCTCTCTCCATGGAGGGTCGGATCCAGGAGGTAGGTTGATCTCGCAAACGATCAACCCATGCATCGGCGGATGTATCTCCATGTCACGGCGATGGGATGATACCGGCGGATGGAATGACAAGCACAAACGGGAGAGGGGTTTTAGTGGAGTATCACTCTACTTTCTCTTCAGCCTTCTCTTCAGCGAAGGCGTCGAACCTGTCATGGGTTGCGATTTCCCCTCTTCCCCGGAAACAAAAAAAATAAAAGAAACCGACGAACAAGAACAAGAATAATAAGGTAAGCAAGAAGAGGATGGGTAAGAAAAGGAATGAATAAGAAGAGGATGAATAAGAAGAGGATGAGTAGGAAGAGGATGGGTAAAAGAGGAACAAGAAGACGAACAACAAGAATCGGTAAGGAATTGATACATCGTCCGTTTATACAGGTAAGGCTTATGCGGGAAGGTAGTATCATTGGACACGGGTGTCTATGGAGAACACAGGTAGAAGTGAGGCGAAGGGCGCGTCAACCTGGAGACCAAGAGGTGGAGGGGCAATTCGGAGTGGGGGAATCGCAATAGTTATTAGTCAAGCTTACCGATCTATACCAAAGAGAGAATAAACAGTAAATATCTGCCTAAAACGTGGTTTACCACTATCTTTCACAAATGCTATTAAAGAGCGCTTTTGTAACCGCGAGTAATGTAACACTAGACGGAGAAAAAGACAGAAAACGGCGTAAGTACGATTTGCCGCCAAGAGAGACATAGGAAACTTACGCAAATAGATAGCTTTGAAAGCTCTCTGTTGCTCTATTAATCGGTTTGAGTATTACTCAGTCCACGAGCTTACTTTTTAAAGACGCTAAGCGTTGTTTGGAGGGTATGGAAATTTCGCCGTAATGATTCCGACCTGTGAATTTCCAGAAATCATTACGACACGAAGAGTCAAAAATATCAAACATAATATTCATGTGGCCAAAGTCCATAAGGTTCGGATAGACCTCCTATGAGTAAAAATTGATCTCATTGGATAGCAAAGTTATCTGTGAACGTTGATACTCCATAACTCTACAGGAGCTCTGGATTCTACCGTGACAAGCACATTTCATAAAGAAAATGTTAAAGATCGCTAACATTGGCGCCATGTACGGAACAGACATATGTACATGCACCTTACTTTAAAGTAAATAAATTTAGTTACCCAACAGTTGCAAATTGCGCCAACGAAGAGAGATAAACTTGGAACACGTTCGTCAAAGACATACTGAGATTACCGGAATTACTTTACAGTTCTGCGCAATTTTAGACCGTTTACCGTTAGCTCCAGATAAACTTTACGTTGGATTTTTTTTTTTTTTTGCATGATGTACATTTTAACCGTGCGGAGGAAGCAGATATTTGTTGCATCAGCCCCGAAGTGCATTTTCCCGTGTACTGTTGGCTCACTATTCTGATTTATTGGTTCCAGTGTCCAACCGCAATGTCTGTTTTAGATAATGAGGCGAGATGGGTATCTGAAGGGATGCATAAATCTTTTTTTCTTCGACCGCGTACTTCTTAACATCCCCGGTATGTAGTTTTGATGGAATGCACATGTAGGATCACTCATGTCTGTTTGTCTGTCGTTTCGCCTGCAATAGCTCTGTTCCGAAGTGCCTCGGCTGCGGTGGTGCTTTTTCGCCCATCATTTCACAAGTACATGCGTTCACACCGTGCAGCATCATCATCTCTTTTCTACGATAGAAAGCCAGATGCTGAATCGGTTCAAGTCCTCTACAGTGCGTGTATCACTGGCCTTTGTCGCCAGATTCCTCCCACTTCAGTTCCACCGGATATGGTGCAAGTCTGGCTACCGCCATCGGTGGTTTTCATGCTTAAAGTAATTGATATGCTAGTCTCATTACTAACCATGGTTGCATTTTTTGTGCTACCCTATGAATTTTATGCCCATCCAAGGATCAAGTTGATGTAAGTAGAGTATGAGATTGCTTCTAATATGTGTACAATGGCTGCATATTCCATCCTTCATTAGCGCGAACTTGGGTTTTATCTGGATTAACGCAAGCTGGTCAGTGCGCCGATGGCTGGTGCTACTTGCCTAAATTGGATTGCCTCCATGCAGAAGCCAATCAAAACTGTCCATAATACGTCAAATGATTGGAAAGCAAACGCCATCAGCGAAAGCATTGCCGCAATGCATAATTATAGCAACTGATCTAGATAGAATGTATTTTAGCAATATGCATGTGCAAACAATGTTGATATACAATGCCACAGACATTCAAAGGAAGAGAATAATTTTGTCAGCACGCAGATCCATGATTCATTTCTCTGACACGCTTTTTGTTCTAGATGCCAATAGCAGGCGGTCAATAAGTATCTCGATAATCTTGAATATTTGGGAATCATTTTCGATCATTATCTATGCGGTCGGACTACTATTCCTATAATCTAGATCCAGACCTGCGACGTATCCATTGACGTCGCTTTTGGACTGGTTCCTAACATACGATTAAGGAAGCATACAACGTAAGCATGGTGCCTTTGCTGATATTTCTAGTCTACGGCATTCCTTTTTGGTGATTAAAGTTAAGAATACTATGCTTCGATTTAACTGCATCCAAGAAAAGGGACAGCTGAAGTGACATGAATGATTCTTTTATTTTCAATGTTGGAATCGAAAGCTGCTATTTGTTCCAATGAGAATATTCCTACCATGTACAGCTACATATAACAAACTGGATCATAGATCCTCGTAGAGGCGATATCCTAGATCCCAGCTTCCAGTGAACCATCATACTATTTCGTCATCGGAATCGTCATCGGAATCGTCATCGGAATCGTCATCGGAACCGTCATCGGAATCGTCATCGGAATCGTCGTCAGAGTCGTTGTCGGAATCACCATCGTTGTCACCATCCGATTCACAGGTGTCACCATCAGATTTGTTTGTTTTTGCCTTCGCTGGAGATTTTGAGGGTTTTGCAGGGACTTCACTAGGACCTTTCGCGGGTGCCGTAGAGTAGGTGTCCTTCTTTCCTGTTGATTGAAGCTGCGTGTTGGGCTTGCCTTTGTTTGATTTTGACTGATCCTGGCTCTTCGAGAGATCTTTGGTACCTCCCTTCGATGCAGAGGAGCCCTTGGCAGGTTTGACAGGTGCTACAGTAGCGCCTTTCTTCTTCTTCTTTGCTGTACCGGAGCTGCCGGTAGGTTTGACAGGTGCAGGTTGCTGTTTGGTTGTGCTTCCCTTGGCTTTCTCATAAGACGATTTTTCACTTTCGGTTTCCTCACTAGCTTCGTAGTAGACTAGTTGGTGTTTGCTGGACCTTTGCGAAGATTTGCTGCCCTTCTCAGTGGATTGTACAGGTGTACCGCCTTTTCCTTTGTAGTTAGAGGAACCAGAGACTTCAGTTGACACATAGCCGCGCTTCACAGGCAAAGTCTGCACCAGCTGCAGAAGGGATAATATAGCAACGAAACCAATCAAGTAGGTTATTGTTTCACTGAAAAACTTCATACTGATAAAGATATGTTGAAGGAAAAAGAGATCTGTTTTTATAGTTGAAATATGACATGTCATCTCTTTGATTTGTTACAATTGGGGAAATCCAATCGATTAACCACCTTTTCGCTACTACCTTCTCACTAACTTCCTAATGATTGATTGTCAAAACCGTTTCCTCTTTTTTTTCCTCGGTACCGTTAACCCCTTTTTTCCTATTAATTCATTTTGTTTCTTTCTGCTGCACGATCTCTGTTTTAATTTTCTTGATAAAGGAAAACGCGGTTGCGAAATCTGCAGTAACTGTTCTCCTGCATTCCCCTTGTATTTATCCAACCATTGACTCTGGTGATCCTTCGCAAGCATAGATGACCAGAGGCACTTGCCAGCTGTAGATTGATCGGTAAAGAAGGAGAGATATAAAGAAGAGCACCTGAGGTTGTAAAAAAAAAACACGATAAAGCTACCAACAGGATGAATGTCAGCTTATGCCTCTTGCTAGCACGCCCTGCATGCGCACGGTTCTTGCAAATCGCTAAGGTATGACGGATCCTTGAAATAAGTATTGTCATGATGCATTGCTTACTCATTAGTAACATTTGTAGTCATATGAGCAAGTACATGTCCCTGCACCATCTACGCTAACAAATTCCAGTTTCATCCATTGCAAACGCATGGTGATAACATCTTACGCGGTAGCATTGCAATTGAAAGTGATACAGCACATATCTAATTGACGCACAGATAATGAAATCTTGTTATAGATAGATATATGGATATATTTACAGTAGAAGGGTAAAACATTACAGCAAGATAGGATAATAAGGTATTGTATATTTATCTCAAGCTTTCTTGGAAGAATCTTGTGTTTCTTGTGGTGGCAAGTTAATGGCCCATGAAGGAGGTGTAATACCGCATTGGTCTTGAATGGTAGTGAGCAAAGGGGGCAAATTCTTGTAGATATCGGCAAGTGGGTTCTGGGCTTGCTTGCCGCCGTCTGTGTTCCATACAGTGATCTTCGGATTGAGCCCTCGGATAGCTTCTGCATTTGTCCTGGCTAGATCCTGAATAACACCCTTTTCAAGCATAAGGTACTGAATAGCTGAAGCAGAGTCGCCTTTGAAAGCATCTACGATGGCCGCAATACCCTTGGCTTGAGCTAGCATGGTGTTGCCCATACCCTCTGCCTCGCGTTGGGTCTTGTAGAATTGAGCATCAGCCATCAATTTCATGGCCTCAGCCTCCTTCTGTGCTCGCAAGAAATCCGCCTCGGCATTCTGTGTCTCACGGTACAAAGCTGCATCGGCCATCTTGCGCTGACCTTCTCCTTCGAGCGACACCTTGGCAAGAGCAGCTTCTGCCTCTTTTGTCTTTTCAAATAATTTGGCTTCGGCTGTTCTTTCTGCATTGTACTGTTCCGCGTTTGATTTCTGGACAGATACTTCATACTCTGCCTTGGATTTGGCGACAATGGAAGCACGTAGACGTTCGGTTCTAATAGAATATGTTGGTTCCTTTTTTCTTTGTACACAAACGATAAAGACTTACTCTGCCAATTGTCTCTTTTCTTCCACTTGTTTTTTCAGCTCCATCTCACGGATCTGTGCCGCCTGTTCCGCTTCGATCTTTGCGAGTTTCACGCCACGATCATATGCTGCCTGCTTTTCCTCTAGTTCAGCTTGTGACTTCTGGATTTCTGCCTGCTTCTCTCGTTCATAGATAAGGGTTTCGGCTTCAATGCGCTGGATATTCTGTCGTGTCAAGCCTTCCTTTTCTTTTGCACCGACATCACCTCTGTTCCTAGCCGCAGCCACGTCTATTTTTAATTAGTGTCAAATGATATACCAATATGTCCCATTTACCAATTTTGGCTTGGTTCACCGCGCCTTCCTGGGTCTTTTGGCGTAAGTACGAGAAATATTCGCTTCCTGGGGTATCTTGTAGGCTCTTTATGTTGGCATTATAGATAAAGAGACCACTAATACGGCAAATGAGATGAATCAATGGACTGATAAATTCCACAAAAAAGACTTACAAATGATCCAGTTCGCTCTGGACGTTTCGCACCACCATATCTTTGAATGTTCGGCGTTCTTTAAAAATTTCCTCCATCGACATTGCCTAATCGGGATTTAGCCTGAGGATCACTCAAGAGGGAAAAAGAAAACTTACAGCAGCTATCACCCGAGTTTCACCTTCGATAACACCTTTTACAAGTTCCGTCATGGCTTTCGTCTTGTTCTCGCTCCCTGCCAATAGCCGAGCATACTTTTGTAGACTAGCATCATCCAATTTGGGACCAATTGTAAAGACGGCAGGCAAGAGGAACTCAAGTTTCTCGATGGTCATTGCATGTAATTCAAGAGAGAAGTTTTGAGGCGTCACATCGAACACAGTGGCATGTTGACCTGGCCACACCCAGCCTTTCTTCACCAATTCGATATCTTTAATACCAGCACCAGTCTTAACAATGTACTGGTTCGCATCACTATCAAAGGATGAATTAAAGATCACGTAAAAGGAAAGAAGAAGAAGAGGAAGCAACGCCTTACCTGACTCTGTAAGTAAACACCATAATTATTTTGTTGTAACAATTAAGGTATCTGATCAGCATTACGTTGCTTTTATATTTTTTTGACCTCGCTCAGCGCATTTAGCTTCTGTGCAACATACTCACTTGATTTCGTTATTTTCCTCTGCTCAGCATTGTTGGTCTCCTTGCTCCATTACTTTTGTTCTCGCTGAGCAGCCGAATTAAACAAGCGACCCGTCATCGAAAGAAACTACATGTCGGACAGGTAAACACCGATCACCTAGGGTCCCAGGAGAATCATGAGAGGAGATAAACCACGTGCCTGCACTCTAGATGAAGCGTGCGAAACGTTAGCGGCGGAGATTTTTTTACTTGAATTTCTTGAGACCTAACAGGACGATATTCGCAGCAGGAAAGCGCCGTGTGGAGCTATCCACCTCAGCCTGAAGGCTCTGCAAAGCAAAGAAAAAGACAAGGGATGACTTCAGTATTACCATATATGGTATAGATTCGATTTGCTGCTGCTGCACCTGATCACTACACCTGTTGATCTGGCTGAAGTAGGCGTACACACATACATGTCTCTCTTTCTTCTTAGAAAAAATAAAGAAGAAATTCGTATAAATTGCGAAGTTCAATGCTTTCACACGACGTCGTCTAAAAAGTAGATCAATGAAAAACCCATTACCCACATAATGCCAAATACAGCACACTGTCCCTAGGATACCCATACTCTGGGTGAATGTGCTACACGTGGTTAATCCTTCGTGTAACCTAATCGTTCCACTATCATGTTGCTTAGCAACAAGAGAAATGATTGCTAAGACAACGGATAGTAACCTATCAGCAGTACCCTTTCTCAGATTGGACGAACGTGGTGGATATGAGAAAAAATTAGCTGATGAAATACCTGTCCTCCCAAGATACTATAGATGGTTCTGTGACACAGAGCTATTTTCTGAAGAGACATGGTTGTCCTCAGTATTTAGTTGCATATTGCTGAGCCAAAAGGTGAACGTCACTCTATCACCATACAGAGCTAGGGATCAATGAGCTGTTGATCTTGGCGAGACGTCTAAAGTCAATTCTGACTAAAGGAAGATCGCTTCGACAATCTAACGATCCATCAGCGGCAATCCACCATGCTACCTTCAGTCCTTTTTGTAGGACGGGTAGTGTTTAGAGTAATACATGTACCTACAGGCGCACCCCTCTTAATAATAAGATTTGGGTTTAAAGGCGAACTTCGAGCTCCCCCATACAGTTATCTTTCAGTTTAAGAAACTACTGACCAATCCAACAAATTATTGCCTTGCACTATGTCACTAAGCTGCAAAGATGGACGGAATGGTCTTTCTATGAGTATGCCTATGAGCGCATAAATTTTGTAAACTTTATCAAAGCACTTTGTAAATTTTCTGTTCGGTTGTAAAGCTGACCCCTTAAGGACATATTCTGTTTTTCTCCTTACCCAGGACTTGAAAACAACAATGATGCCATCAGTTTCATGTGTTCTCAATGGTTACACAAGGTATTGTGCAAACCTGACTGAGATTGCCTTAAAAAGTCCATGATCGTTAAAGCCGCGCCATCCTATCAGGAAATCAGTATCTACGCACAATGATAGGAATGTTGTTGCTTCAAGATCGGTATTCTCCCTGATGCATCCATTGGATTTACAGTTCAGGCACTGAAAACGTTGGAACAATGGTTGCTTCTGTAGTGTTTTGCTGAACACAGCTACTGTAAGAAGCTCGTGGTTATTCGAGATAGAAATCCATCCCACCATGCACGCTTTTCATCAAGTTCCACCTTCTTGATTCATTTCATCGATTCAACTACCGATTGCCAATGATGGATCGGGAAAGAAATACATGTTCAGTTAAAACTGTTCGATTGTTAACATAGCAAAAGGGTCAAATCATACAGATTGATTATTATTTAGAGAGATGCTTGCTTAAGGATGAAACTGAGTTTCAGTAGGATTGCATGCATGGATACGAACGCGACAGGAATTCTGTCCGGTAGGCAAATCACCTAATCGACAAATCTGCTTCAGTTAAGATATTGAATTACCACTTTTGATGATATAAGTACACATACATATACATACGCACTGCGTCATGTTTTAACTGAGTGCTGCAAAACAGGAGGGGTGTGTGCCATGGAAGGAGCGGGGGTGGGGGAGGAGGAAGTCCCCCCTAAATTTCGCACAAAGTCACATCACGTTAACAAGTGGCTTACTTCGGCATGACCTTATAACCTGAAGTTCCTTGAACCTTTTTATCGATCAAATAATGTTTCCCCGTAATTCCGGCGCCGATCTGAATGATTTCCCTGCACTCGGCACTCCGCTGTCAACGAATAGAAGCAATCCAGCGACAGGTCAATCATCACTGATGCCATCTAGTCGACTCGCGAGTTACGCTTCGACGGCTGGTACAAACCCAATGGGAAACACGCTGATGAATAATACTGTTCTGGCGGATTTTTCTCTTCAAAATTCGTCATTGGGTTCTTATCAACAGAATGTTCCCAATGACCAACTAGCAGCACCTGGCCGTGGTGCACGAAACTTTTCCATGGACGATTTCCCCGCGCTGCGAAGTTCCAACTTTCCTAACAACCATGCGAAAGGGGAAGTTTGGGAATATCCTGGTATGCGAGAAGCAAATCAAAACAACGGCATGCCTCTACCAACGCAAGGTAGTGTGTATGGGTCGAACAAGCTGCGTCCCCGCAACGTTGTCTTTCTTTTCTTTCGTTTTCTGATGTTTTTTTCCTTTTCTTTCAAAAAGACAGCAAATCATTTGGCCCAGTAAAAGATGCATTAGCACCTACAAGTCAATGGGTAAGTTTCCAACCTAAAAATCATGAATGCGTCAAATTAAGCTCCAGATTCCTTCGAACTAGTCTCAAGGAAGCGCTGATGCATCACAGTTTGCATCTGATCCACGGACATTATCAAACAGCGGCCTGTCAGCAGAACATACAGGAAAAACTGACGCATCTAATGCCGCCGCGTGGAATGAACGCAAAGAGAACAACAACAAGCATGGTGCCACATCAGATCCTTATGGACTGTTGGGATTGTTAGGCGTGATAAGAATGACAGATCCTGATCGGAGCATGCTGGCGCTAGGAAGTGATCTGACGACACTTGGACTGGATCTGAATACATCAGAGTAAACAAAAAAAAGAAAAAGATTGAATGCTGTATGGACAGGGGAAAAAGCTGATTCGCTTGGTAGTTCGATTTATGCGACGTTTATTTCACCCTGGTCAGATTCCCAGACCCCGCCTGGCCTGAATGTTGAACCCGGGTACTACTTGCCACCATGTTATCGGAACGTTCAGGCAGCACCTCCGGCACGTCAACGAATGCGAACCTTCTCCGACGAGATCTTATTTTACGTCTTTTACTGTATGCCCAAGGATATTGCTCAAGAAGCAGCTGCTCAAGAACTGTAAGTTGACATAAGAGAAGAAGGGAAGATGATGGTTAATACTTCTCCGTAGTTATGCGAGGAATTGGAGGTATCACAAGCAACTCAGCTTATGGTTGACAAAAGAGGAAAGTGAAGATGGTCGACCGGTTCCTTTCCGGCGGACGTCAGCAAATGGGCTTGAGCAAGGCGTGTTCGTCTTTTTTGACCCTACTACATGGCAAAAAGTGAAACGAGAATGGACTTTTTCATGGAGCGCGATTGAAGACCGACATGAACAGCAGACAGTACCATTATCGCAAGCATCCGTAGGCATGGGTGATGCGCCGGCGGGGTTCGCATAAGATGTACAAAAAGAAACTTGCATCCATAAAACACACGCCCATTTTTTTATTTGTGTGGGAGGGGGGAAAGGGGGGAGGTTATTGTATTACAAATGCTGTTTGGACGCTCTTATTTACACGTTCATAACGAAGCATTTCTCTCTCATGCTTCATATCTTTCAGTTGTTTTTCTAACCGTTTGTTTTCTTCTGCCTCACGGTCTAAGAGACGTTGATGTTCCGCCTTCATGTCGTTCACGAGTGCCCTAAACTCTTTTCGCAAGGAGGCCGTGGTAGGTGTATCACCGTTTGCGTAGCCAAGTTTATGGATACGTTCCTCTGCGAGAGCGCTATCTAGGCTGCGGACTTGGTGGTTCAGCTCATCGATACGCCGTTCATACTTCATACGACTTGTCTCAAATTCGACCGCGGCCGCCGTAAGGCGATCAAATTCTTTGAGAATACCTTCAAAATTGGTTTCCATAGCCGCACTCTGTTGGATCCATGCTGCCTCGCGTTCAGCAAAGGCTTTTTGTGCCTCAGCGATTGCTTCTGACCGTGCTCCTCCACTTCTCATTTCCTGCATGTCTATTTCTAACTTACTGATCTGCACATTGCGGGCATCCAGCACCTTATTTTTTTCGCGAAGAAGATCCTCCAAGTCCTTACACACGCCAGCCAGGCGGTCCCTCTCTTCCTGCAGCTGCTCGCACGTTTTACTCGTCTTGGCCAAATAAGCGCGTTGCTCCTTTAGTTGTGCGTCATACTCTTGCGCTTGTTCTTCCAGCTGCTGCTCGTATTTCGCTTTGAGCGTATCACTGCCACCCTCAATCATGTCGAGCATAGACTGTCGCTTCAGTACCCGTTCCCATTTTTCTTTCTCGGCCCTTAACTCTAGCAGTTCCTTCCTGTACTCGTCACGCTCCGTCTGCAACGCCTGTTCACGTCCCGACAGATGAGTTGCTTGCGATTGAGCCTTATTCGACTGTAACTCCATTTCGGCTAGCGTCTGCTTCAAATGAGCCATTTCTTCTTGCGATGTTTTCAACGTTTCTTCTGCTTTTTTGGCTCTTTCTTCCATTTCCAATAGACGGAGCGCTAATTCAGACGATGATAAAGAGCTACAGCAGAATTCTTAGTGTGTGCGCTTATTTTCGTCGTCGTCTTACCTTGAACCTGTACGGTTCGATACAGATTGTAGCTCTTCACACTTGGCCTCGGCAGCTTCTTTCTGCGCCTGCATGGCTTGCAGTTGAATGGTAAGCTTTTTCTCTGTCATGGATTCGAGTTCTTGCTCTCGATTGACAGCTTCAAGTTTCTCTTCCAGTTGATGTATTTTGGTCTTGTAACCTGATAGATGTTTTTCCAGGCTATCGAGTAAAGACAAGTTAGACTGCGATGATAGGATAGATCGTCCATAAGCTGAATCCGAGAAATTATCCGACATATCCTCTTCATCCAATGGATGCCTTCGCAGTAAAATATCTAAACGATTTGTCATCTGTTCCAGCTCTGACTGAAGTTCGGCTACTTCGCGCTTATTCGAGTCGCCATGCAACAGATCAGCGCGCAGTTGTTGTAGCTCGCGTTCTTTGTCTGCGAGCTGTTTTTCGAGATCGTTTAGCCCATGATTTGGCCCACCATGTGCTTTCTTGTCACAGCGGTCTGTTTCAAGAGACTGTATTCCTGCGGCCAGAATGCCTGCGGTATGTTCAAGTATTTTACGTTGTAGGTTGGCTTCTTGCTCAGTTAATTCATTCAGTTCAGTGTAGAGTTGGTCCACTTTGCGTTCTGCCTCCAGGGCATCTTCATTGCTATGGGACGGATCGAGATGGGCGAGGGATCGTGTAGTGTTTTTAATTCGGATTTCAACAGCTAATCTTGAGGTCACACTGGAGACGCGGTTTAATGCCAATGCGTGTTGCTTTTAATTCCTTCCCCAGTTTAGAAAAAAAAAAGAAATGTGTTATTCTTCATGTGATTTACCTGTTTGATATCCTCGAGTTGTTCAGAAGTGAGCACTTGGAACTCACGTGCCTCCACCATGGCTTGCGATATCAATAATTGCAGCAGGATGTCGTCAATTTTACCCATCATGCCCAACATTTTTTTCGATTTGGTTTCCTCGAGGTTTATCAAGTCCGGCTTGGATTTCCAAAGGCGAGCTAATTCTACAGAAAGACTTTCTCGCTGCATAGTTCCATGCTTTAAGAATTGCGTCTCTTCCTTCACGTGAGAGGGCATATCCGTTTGGGGCGCTGCCCCTTGAACCAATTTGTTTCAGTCGAATGATAACTATGTTGTCTTTTATTACCCTGAAGTTTCGAACCTCGCGAGGATTTTTCCACGTTGGCTCGAAGCGATGCTTGAGAATCTCGAATGCGAAATGGTGATCGTGCTGGAACCACAGGCGACTGGCTGCTGATGGAATGTGTTGCGATGCCTTGCTGAAAAAGGCCTTTGGCAGGACCACTGAACGAGGGGCGGCTGCTGTAATCACTGTCGATAGACTCACGGGGGATTTCCTCCCGCGGATTGGTACGGCGGAACACGTCTTTGCTTCCGATGGATGATCCCACATGGGAGCCATTACTTCGTTGAAATCCGTAACCGTTACGTGCTAGTTTCAGACCAATGGGCCGGTCATCATCAACAGATTCCCGTGCCATTGGAACCTACAGAGGGTAATGAGAAGCAGAAAAGAAACAAGGAGTGATTACCGTATTCATCGGTTAAGATGCACAAAAAAATTTGTGGTGCAAAAATGGTTGGATCACCAAAGAAAACGGAACTGAGCAGCTGTATGCTGTGTGTCACCGAATGATGATTGCGCGCATACAGAAAAATATTGCTCGGTCCAATCTCCTTCATTATGTATCATTAGCTCGTTTGCTAGGAGTCTAGAAAACTTCTTTTTTCCTTTTGTGTACATCCCTCGATTCATCTTACAAGCATGACTGTAGCCATGCCTGCATCAGAGCCATCGGGCGGCTTTGTGTAACTCTCATTGTTAACTTAATCCTGGTTGGTCCAATGTTCATAACAAGGATCTATGAAAGATAAGCCAGCTAATTATTACGTTACTGAATTTTTTTTTTTTTTTTTTGCAGAAATGTAAGCTTTCATTACATTTGGACCGTGCTTAACAAATGAGAATCAAATGTACCTATTGACGATTTCTTATTATTCAATGCATACTTCTCTCTGTTCGATGTTACTTTGATGCTTTAAGGCCATTAACGGTAGTTGGTCCTATGACACATTGTGACTTCAAAAGTGCTCAGAACCCTGGATGGTTGTGTCAATGGGCTATGATGCACATTCTCTCACAAGGAACTCGTGCTTCTCAGATAGACTAACCTTTTCTCTTCTCTTCCTTTTTTTTGTCTTAATAACATTGTGCAGCTTGTCACTTGAAAAAAAGAAACAACAAACATTTCTGCACTAGCGTTAAATCGTACATCAAATTCAAATACGATCTGATACAGCACCTCTTACAGCCGCCATGTGTCTTACTTCCCAAAATCATCCTATTCACTTGAATAAATGCTATTGCACATACTGCTCTTAAAACCACATTTTACAAAGAAGAGTTTGTTTCCTTTGGCCTTGCTTCTTTCAAGATTACAATGGTATCCTTATTATTCGTCACTGAAAACAACGAAGGTAGCCGATAACCGAAAATATAGGTTCAACTGAGCAGGCGCACTCAGTCGCTGCGACAGTTGAAGAAGCCCGAAACGTACCACTTGACCAGCTATCGGGCCAGACGCCGATCAACAATTGCTGGTTACACGAGAAATAAAGATACAATCTTCATTTAAGCATCCAGCTTGATTAAGGCATGTCTTGGCTCTCGGTTGACTTCGGCAGAATTGCCACGCGAAAATAAGTTTCGGATGGATTCTCTTTGTTCTTAACGTACATGCCACATGGTCACTTCCGTTAACTTACTTTTTACGTTTTTTTTTTGGTAAATGTGTACTGGAGGTATGCGCGTGCGCTTCTCATAAAATAAGGATATGCTTGTTTGTGTAATCTCTGCATTTTCCTTCATAGTAGGCTTGTGCTACGCTACCCCGAGTTTTGCTATTTCGACCATTGGACAAGTTAACCATCCAAGTCGTATCCCTATTCTTCTATAATTTACAATGCGTTTACTTGTACTAAAGAAAAAGCAATAACGCCTCTCCCTTTTTTTTCTTTCTGGACAATGATGTACCTGGAATGTGGCTGTAAGATGATGGTCACCTCTTTGTCATACCATCAAAATGCAATACGAGGCGATCAAACAAATGATGCCATCTTCAAAAAGGACAGCCTCCCTTTCTAAATAAATCTATTATTCTTTTAATGGTCTTATCTGACGGTGATAGTCATAAGGAAATGTCCATTCTTTCTTTCCATGAAGAACATCTCTACAATCTTCACTACAGACGCTCTCCAACGTTCTTCGACATGCGTCACATTGAATAAAAAGCAAGTGACAATGCGTGTTCATGCAGTTTGAAAACCTATCACACGGTGCACCGCAGTTGTGACAGCGAGTGAGAACATCGTCCGTAACCCGCTCACCACGCCGATTGTCAAACGTGAAGTTTTTCCCTCGAAATAAGGATGACATTTGAGAATTTTCACCACGAATGTAATGACCATATGCTGTAATTCCGCCCTTCAACTAGAGAAAAAATCAGTTAGTTCCAAAAGCAAGCCTTATCTCTTACATTACCATCTTCACATGGCGGAAGCCTTTTTCGTTTTGCAGATAAGGGCCAGCGATTGCGCAGCGTATGCCACCGGTACAGTACATATAAATTGGTTCATCTTTCGGATAATTTTCGACGAGTTTATCGAGGAGCTGCATCCCATCTCTGAAAGTATCAACATCCATCTTTGTTGCGTGATCAAAATGACCTAGGTCACTTCACCGGTGCGTCATTTCGAGTCAAAAAGCATCAAAACCACGTTCCTGACTTACTATTCATAATGATTGCGCATATCTAACAGCAAGACGTTGGATCCTCTTTCTGCCAATTCTCGGTGCCAAGCAGAAGGTGGCAAATGTTCACACTGATTATGTAAATCCTCGGTTTTCAGTCCCACTGTGGTTGCCACGAGCTAGTTTCCTTTGAAATCAACTACAGTTCTTCGCTTTCAGTGGACTCACATTTTTTTTAATGGTGACACTCAAGTTTGAGAAACAGGGCTGATTGGTATCGCCTAAACCTTCGTTGAATTCAATCGAACCAAAATCACCAAGCCGACTGAAGAATGATTTTACTGTTTCAATAGCTTGAAGTGGGACAGACATTTGGCAGTTGACACCACCGATGCCAGTTGCTGGTGCCAAGTAAATGCGTCCAAGAACGCCGAGCGATTTTAGTTCGGTGTCAATAGTGTCGCGCAGCTGTTTTACACGTTCAGTTGAAATGGGAACAATACTATAAAATGCGAGCGGTCTATACGTTGACTGTGTAGGTTGTATCGGTTTGATGCTCCGAGGTGGAGTGATCGTCTGCGTGGAGTGAGGCCGCTGAGGAAGCCGTGCAGACGCTGCGAAATGAATGACCAGCACTCGCTTCGTCGCACGTGGTAAAACAACAGGGTTCTGCAGGTACACTACATTTGACAACTGCCGGAACAAGAACCTCATGCTATGTTATAACAAGGTTTGAGCTTGCCCTGAAAGAAACGTGTTTTATGGGTTGCAAAGTACCTCGGACGTGACTGTTCATGGACTTCTTTTAGTTCGGTGTCGATTCTAATGCAGCCATGTGGTTTTAAGGTTTCAACAGAATTTCGCGTGGCGCTCGACAGAGAATCTGAGCATGTCAGAGAGGCAACAGATGACTAAAATAATACTTTTGAAAGCCATGTCGCAGACACAGCATAGCATAATGTGTGTGTGATGCACTCGTTTTCTGATCTGCGCAATTTTGCCACATGACTGATTCA
Organism: Saksenaea vasiformis B4078; assembly: GCA_000697055.1. Lineage (NCBI taxonomy): Eukaryota > Fungi > Mucoromycota > Mucoromycetes > Mucorales > Saksenaeaceae > Saksenaea > Saksenaea vasiformis. Next base: position 52,258 of record JNDT01002322.1, on the reverse strand, counting down.
CCGAGGAAGGTAAAAAGGATCTGCGAGTAAAAATAGATAGTGTTCCATGGTTAGTCTAGTTTACCCCACGTTTCCTCATGTAATAACGGGCCACATATCTCTGGTTCTCTATCTGCCTTTCTCTCATATTGGATCCAGCGTAAGATCGATTTGAACGCGAGGAATGGAGAAGACAACCTTTTTGGATGGACAGATCTCAAAAGAAATGAAAACATGATGTAACTAATTATCCTATGTTTCTATTACCGGTCAAAACAGAGCATGTACGAAAATGGGTTATTCAAGTGAGAGATGCATCTTTGTGCACACATACACATACACGCACACGCACATACACACACACACACACACACACACACACACACACACACACACACACACACACACACACACACACACATACACACGTAACGAGTGTGGGTGTAAAATAAAGATAATTTTAGTCCCAGGGTGCTACCCGTGGCACTCTTTAAAAATCTATAAAAGAGAGTTCAACAATGGAACTTTGCTACCCACACGCTGCTTATTGGTCTATTTTTTCTTTCCTTCTCGTCATGACAACCTATTTTGACCCTTCTTCCCTCTTTCCAGAGGCCACTTTCACTATGGATACTCCTTACTACTATTCAAAATGGTTAACAAATGAAAACATTTTTTCCACAACACAAGAGCAAGCACCTGTATTTCAAACGACGATGATAAATACACCTTTAACCAGCGACACCTGTCCATCACTTCAATCTAGCCCTTTCAACGCCGTACAACTTGGTGGATTCGGCTTCCCTGGCTACGAGCAGACATATCTCGCAAGGCCTGTACTACATGGAGATGAAGGCACACTGCTGGAAACACCCACACTTGAATTTGAATATCCAGTGGACGATAACTTCTCTATTCGCACGGATAACAGTAACAATACACAAAATAATCTCCAGGCAACTGTCTGTCCTTCATCATCGTGCTACTCTGGGCCTTTTTGCCGGCCAACTATTCATCCAGACCGCTACGATTATCTTCCGTTGGATCCAATGATTGGTGGACCTTCGATGTTTGAGGATACGCGGCCGGAAAAACAATCCAAGGAGAAGCGCCACACCTGCCCTATTTGCTTCCATCGGTAAGCTCTTTTCTTTATTTTCTTTTCTTTTTTTTTTCTTTTGCCGAGAAAAGAAAAAGTTTGAGTTTCGCCTAATGAATATTCTTATTCCGCCCAGATCAAGACGACGCCACAATCTCCTCGAACATATGCAGACACACGATCCGAACAGACCTAGAAAATTCGCCTGCCGCCACTGCAACCGTCCTTTCGCCCGCAAGTACGATATGAAGCGTCATGAAAAAATTCATTTGCGATAGAACAATTATTTATTAGGCCCATTTTTTCTCTTTTGTAATTTAGTTTTCCTTTTTTAAAAGAAGAAGAAAAGAAAGAAAAAAAAACAACAACAACAAAGCAAAGACGCAAGCTACTATGAGTTTCAGTAATCCTTGATGGGTTCATAAATTACATATTGTAGTAATCTACAATGGTTTTATTATGTATGTGTTCCAAATAAATCTTCGTCTGCTTCATCCCATCCAGAAGTTTCTTCTATGTTACTAATTTCGTTTCTCTTCTTGTCATTGGGCTCGTTTTCAAACAAGTTTTCATCTGCATCTCCCCATCCCCAGCCTTCATCACCATTCGTGACTATATCGGTTGATAAAGTAGGCAAATGTGAAATCATAGGACCTCCTTTCTGTTGCTTTGCCTTGTCAGCTGCTACAACGTTTTCATCTTCCATGAAAAGATCTTCATCCGCATCGCTCCATCCTTTACTGTCCTCTTCTTCCATCGCAGTATCATTCGATGAAGCCATCGTCCATAATTTGCTCGGTTCCTCTGTTTTGCTTCCCGCTGCGTGTTCCGCTATCTTAACATTTTGGTATAATTCTCCCACATCCCCGTGCCTAATCTCCCGAAGGCTAGCTTCCCTCAATTCCGTGTCCTTAAATAACGCACAGATAAGCCCCATCAGCTCGGACTTTTCAAGCATGTGAAGGTCTCCCCGCCTAAAGGCAGCCATAATATCACGCAGTCCCATCTCAAGCATATCCTTGACTAACCAAAATCGCTGCCAATTCGGTACAATTTCGGACACGGAAAATTCGGTAGCCTCTTTTCCAGGAACATCAAACGCTGCAACCACCTGGGTAAAACTGTTCAACGATCGCGCAATCATGTGTGATTCCTCTGCCCCAATATCGGTAAGATTCTCGATATCTGCGATAATGCGTTCCAGTACACGATCCACGCAGCGCCCCATCAGATCGAAAAACAGATGCTCATCTACATTGGAAAGTATCGCACCGGCAAATAATTGGATGTGCTGAACAACACGTTCGATACAATCATCATAAAGTTGACATTGCGATCGGTCTTCGTTCAGTGCAACAAAACCATTCATTTTGTTTAAAATCGATTGAAGTAGCTGAATACGTTGGGACAGAACAAGGTTGTACCAGGCATCACCAAGCTCCCTCAGCCGCTTCGCTGCCTCGGTCAAATCCAATTCGGGAAATCGATGCTCCTTCATTCGATCACACGCTAAGTGACTTGCCAGCCAGTGGCAATCATTTCGAAAGACGAGCGCGTTGGCTGGATTAGAAAGGAAGTGTAATCGGTGGAAACTCGGCATCGTCGCGCGGTACAGATCCAACAAATCCCCTACGACGTGTATCAATTTGGAGGCTGAGACAGGGTGCGATTCGGTCAATTGGGCCGCTTCCACCACCGTATCTGATAAAAGCACAGCAAGCAGTTGTGGCGCCTGTGTGATCGGATAATGCTGTACTTCGCCATCCACTAATTCTGCCACCTTTTCTGTTTCATACACTTTTCGTAACATCATTTTTCGTCCCTCGGATAAAATCTTCTCATAGCGCTTCTTTGCAAAATGAACATCAATATTTCTCACATAGTTGCTGAGTGTTCCATCAGTAATAAGCATGGCGTAGGCCTGTTTACATTTTTCTTCGAACTGTTTCGCCGCCTGGGCGATCCGGTCAAAGTCTGGCAAGTCGGAACTGGTTGTCGGGACAGCAGGCGCTAACCAGCAATCGATAATCATCTGAAAGGTTTCAGGCAATATAAGGTTCCCAAAAAGATGTGTCAGGTGCGTTGCCTCTTTCTGATTGCCGAAAAAATGCTTGAAAAAGAAAGAGAAGACATTATCCACCTGTTCTAGCTTTGCCAAAGGATCCATAGATTTGCCATTTGCCTCTTTAAGTGTTAGTTGAAGCCACCCTTCATCCCATCGTAACTGCGTAATCGTCTCACGTTGCAGTAAAGGCTGAAGAATCTGTTTGAAAAGCTGCCGTTTAAGCCCACCCATCTGTGCTGGTAAGAGATTTAGCTTTAAATAGCATTCGAAAAGTTGATTCACGGTTATCGATTGCTGACATGAAGCATGAGGCTTAAAGGAATAAAGAACATGCATCGTGATTATTCCCGGTTGAGCCTCATAAGTGATTGCTGCAGCGAGGCTATCCTGTAATGTCTGTGTCAGCTGTTCCTTTAGTTGTTGTACTCTTGTTCGAAGCGAACTCATTGCTTCCACCGCACCCCATTTACACGCTTGATCTTCCGCCTGCACGAGATCAATAATGGATTGAAGCAAGCGAAGGATCATGTCTGTTGCCTCTGGTAAGGCGCCCGATTGCAATGTCTTTTCTGCTTCCTCTGCCTCTTCCACCAATTGCTTTAACGTTTCCAAAGCATGTGTCACTCGTTCATTCGCGACAGACTGCGTCAGAGCTATCTCGTAGGCTTGCAACGCTTTTGCTACAGTAGCTTGCAGACGTTTGGCGTTCGAAGCATCGCTCGTATCTACCTCTGCTGTTCGCCCAATAAGTCGCTGCACGCGCGAATGTAGTTCCTGGTTGTGATGGTAAGATGTGGAAAATGCATCCAAGTTACTGGCAACTGTTTCAAATAACGCTTGGTGTAAAGTAATGCTCGTTGCATCCAATCCGTCCAAAAGAGAAGTTAGCGATTCAGCATCAACTTGTTTGTCTTTTAAAGACGCGCTATCGGTATTGTCGTCGAGAATAGTAGCAAGGAACGTATCTTTGATATGTACTAATGGTGGCATGATTTCCGTTATGGCATCCGGAACGTGTCGAGTTCCAAGCAAAACGCAGGTTAGCTTTCAAGCGCCGCCCAGATGTGCACAGTGAGTGAGCGACCGCTGTGACTGCGACAAATTGACCAAGGATGGTTGTAAAATTGTTCGAAATGGGTATCCATTTGCTTTTTAAGGGTACAGTAGTCTATCTTTAAATTATTCATTTTGGGGTTTTATTTTTTACTAATGCAATGGCTAGTTTGGTGAGAAATGAATTGATATGGCGACCCTCGAGGGCATAGTCGAAGTTGTTCACATTACGGATCTGAGGATCTGATTGGATATCTGGGATCAGAGCTGCCAATCTGGCGTCAATGATGCATACATCCCGGGAAATGTGTCCCGTAAGCTCTATGTAACGCCTCAACATTTTCATGACCCGGCTGCATGTGGTCGTCTTGGGAGTTAAGAAAAGGTCGTCGGTTCGTCCACGGTGATCGCGCAGGTGCCTACATAGATGTAGAATAGTTTCATTGACATCGTATTTCACATGAATGGATTGCTTCTGTTTCTGGATTGCGAATGGATCGAAGCGTCGGATGATGATCGAGTGGATCTTTTGAATTTTCGGGACGGAAGAGGCTTTTCGACGGGATCCGGATCAAAAACATGGTCACGAAGGAATATCGCCTTATCCGGAGCGTCGACGATATCGAATTTGCGTGGAAGCAGTGGAAAGGTGGCGACGGATTAGTGATCATCGAGGATGCTCCATATACGTCGGCATCGTTGTACAAATCGAAGATCCAGCGGCTTCTTGTGCAAGAAAATTGCCTTCAGACACACTGGACGAAAGTCACAGGTTTCCATCATCAGCCTGCCTTATCCACGCGTAATTTACGGGAACCCAGTGGTGCACTGCAAAAGTGTCAGCACGTATACTAAACATATGAGAGGCCTACCCTTAAACCGGTGACGCACGGTTTTTAAATGTATTCAGTATAGAATTGCTTGAGATATACACTTCTCGGATATATGAATGACTGACAGAAAAACAAGATGTTGACAACAAACCTGTAAACACAATTTAAAAAATGGTCAAATATATATGCGACTTACCTTTGTATCGCGCCGTATTATCTACGGTGATACATGTGGGTGGGCTACAAGAAGGCAGACATCCATGTCATACACGACACTTTTTCAGAATGAGGCGAAATGTTAGTCAGCCAAAATCAGTGAAGATTTGCCGACAGTTTATAGCTTTTCTGAAGCCTATAAGCCATCTTGTAGTCCAGATGGATATCTAAAGAAATACAATGAAATATCTGGCTGTGGAATAAAAAATGAGAAAATACTTCTCGGAAAAGGTCGTCTTTCATCATTTCATACGATTTGCATCTGTAAAGAAGAGAGAAGTAAAAAGTATGATTAAGCTTCAATTTGATTCACCTTTTCACGGCTTTATCATCAGTTTATTTTCCCTGGATATAGTCTATAAATATGAATGATGTCAATGAAGGGTTATTATATGTGACAAATACTTCTCTTGATGAAACGGAAGTCATCATGGACGGGATACGGAAGAACAGCAGTTTCAACCTTCATCATACTTACGCACCCATTGACAACAAACGATGCATTAGTTCATATTGCGTACTTATGAAGAACTAATCCTTACCTTTTGAAAGCGACGGGAAGCTGGAAAGAAAGAAGGGAAAAAGCGCAGACATGCTCCGATTTTTTGTTGTCCCAAAAAAAAAGGAAAGGTTTCAGACCGTAAGCGTTGAAAGATATAAAACAGTTGAATACAATTTGCTCAGAGCGAGTATCGAATTTCTGGATGTCAGAACAAGGTCATCTTACGCTGTTCCATGGATTACTTGGGATACATGCGTTGAGGTGGTTCATTGTGATAAGTTATCGCAGTACTCCAACTGGAACCTGTAAGATAAGAAAATGCATGAACCACTTCTTTGCTTTTTTTAGGACTGGGATTGACCACGTATATGGGATCATTCATGTCTACAGTTTAAACCTATCATCATTGAACAAAGAACTTGACTGATCTTCAATGCCGACTACCGCAGGAGATGAGATATGTTCATTAATCCATCGGATAGTAACATTTGTTGGTGCACAATCGATCTTAATGCGAGCTTTATTGCAGCAAACTTCAAATCTTTAATTTATCCGCTATAAGGAACGCCCATAGGGGCATTTACAACGACAAAGGAAAGGAAATAGATGCGCTAGCTAAACTAGGAAAGGGAGGAGACGAACGATATATGTCCTCTGAAGGATGACGGTGTACAACATTGGTGTATCATCGAGGATGAATCATAAATTGAGTGTCCCAGAGGGCAGGAGGAGCGTTGCTGATAATTTGGTATGATGGGACGAAAGGGGTGGGATTCCTGAGGCGTCTCTTCGTTTTATTGGTTGCTTTTAACATAGCTCACATGGATTTTAATGCTGAATGCTGCTGTCTTAAGGCAGTTTAAACAACCTATCTGTTAAGATAAACCAAAATCTGCAATTCCTAAAATTTGAGCACGATTTGGGCGGGAATTGCTAGGGACACTCCAACGGGACACCCCAGTCCCCCAAGATTGTTAAAAAAAGATGGAGTGTAGTACCTAATGCTTAATTCGGTTACAGTGGAGTGTCCCATAGTGCGATGTCCCAAATGAAGTGTCCTGTGGCAGAGTTTTCTTTGCTGGATCCCAGCAATTACCTTCAGATATACTGCAGTAGACGTTTGATATAAGAATATTCTAGATAGACAGAGAATTTATTATTTTCTCGAGAATATTTGCTAGTAGGACTTGTAAGATACTGCCTACCAAATTTGTTCCCTAAAAGAACTGTTATCTTATGCGTTTTATCAAATATTCTTATACATAATGCTTACTGTAGTGTATCTGACTCTGCTGCAAGGCGCTCAACTACCGGACACTCCACTACAGGACATTTCACTATGGGATACTCCACTGTGAGACGCTTCGCTATCTCTGCACTACACTACACCTAAGCATGGCAGCTGGTGATACTTCTATTTTACTATCCGCTCAGAATTCGGGGGGCCTGGAGTGTCCCGTTGGAGTGCCCCTAGCAATTCCCTTTTGGGGGCGGGATTTTTTTTGTATGGGAGCGAAGCTCCAAATTTTATTTGCCGCGCACGTCACAATGAGCGGTGGGGGCGGGACTTCCTTCGGACACGCCGACGACAGTCCTTCTTCGTGTGTCCGAAGGAAAATCTTTTGCAAGCTATGGATATTGTGAATAATTACGGTTCGAGCGACGAAGACGATAACGTTGTTGTTGGAAATAATGCTCCTAACACCGTGAAAAATTCCATGGTGATCAATGCAGCACCGGACACAGGGTTTGACGTAAGAGATCTTTTCATAAAGGGCAAACTGATGATGTGTTTCTTAGGATGCCGCATCCTCCAACCTGTACATGGCTTCCACCGCGACCGAACTTACAGTCAATGTTCCTTATGAAGATATGACACGACCTTCTTATGGCCCAGACAACCCATTTGCTATGCAGAAACTCGCCACACAGAACATCTTGACGGGTCATGTCGAAACACAAGCGATATCCGAGATCGATTTCCGTACCCAGCATCGAACATTCGAAACATATGGATACGCTCGCGATCCGTCACTTGGAAGTACAAATCTTGCCGGACAGGCAGGTGAAGGCATGATGGGTACAGGCTACGTTGGTAATCTTGCAGCCGCTGCCGATTTGGGAGGCGCCAGTATCCATGACCGATTGCCACAGCATTTGCGACCCAATAGAGACGTTCGTAAGAAAAGAGAGAAAAAGGGTGATCCAGGTGTTTTGGAAGGAGAAAATGCCTACAAAGGTCCTTGGGCCGGTTACGAGTTTGATCGCAAAGAACCAGAGACAGTTGAACCACTTGTGGAAGAGCAGGTTGAAGAAGAGGTGGAAAAAGCAGCAGCCAAACCAGCAGCTCCTCCACCGTCCAAAAAGAAATATATGCGGGAAGAAGCAGGGAACGAGACTACCATCTTTCACGGCAAATCAGAGACGGATTATTTGGGACGAACCTATATGGCTGTACCTCAAGACTTGGATATCAATTTACTTGGAGAACCGGGCACACAAAATTGCTTCATTCCCAAACGTTGTATTCATACATGGGATGCTCATCCTCAAGGTGTTTCCGCAGTACGTCTTTTGCCAAAATCAGGTCATTTGGTTTTGAGTGCTGGTATGGATAATAAGCTCAAGGTAGGAGTACAGGTCGTAATTATGCTTTTTTTTTCTGATGATCATTCTAGATCTTTGACTTTTATCATAACCGTAGCCTGCTGCGTACTATCATGGGTCACACCAAGGCTATCAGAGATATTGCTTTTAATAATGACGGACGAAAGTTCCTTAGTGCAAGCTATGACCGCTACATAAAACTGTGGGATACAGAAACAGGTAATAAAAGAAGAGAAAAATTACAGAAAGGACGATCGTAACCTCTGACGATAGGTCAATGCATTCGATCCTTTTCCACTGGCAAAATTCCATACTGTGTAACCTTTAATCCTGCTGGCAACAAGCAACACATCTTCTTGGCAGGTTGTTCAGACAAAAAGATTGTGCAGTTTGATATCCGAAGTGGCGATATTACACAGGAGTACGACCAGCATCTTGGTCCTGTGAATAGTATTACCTTTGTCGATGACAATCGTCGATTTATCACCACATCCGACGACAAGACAATGCGTGCATGGGAATTTGATATCCCAGTTGTCATTAAATATATTGCCGAACCAGATATGCATTCGATGCCAGCAGTTACATTACATCCAAGCAGTAAGTTGTTGAATTCTGACGTTTTAATTATGCTAAATTCAAATAATAGCTAAATGGCTCGCGTGTCAGTCACTGGATAATCAAATTTTGATCTATGGTGCACGCGATAGATTTAGAATGAACAGAAAGAAGCGCTTTGCTGGCCATTTGGTTGCAGGTTATGCATGTAAACCTGGTTTCTCACCCGATGGAAGATTCCTCAGCAGTGGTGATTCGAACGGCAATGTCTGGACATGGGATTGGAAATCATGCAAGATACTCAAGAAATTTAAGGCTCACGACAAGGTGGTAATGAACACAGAATGGCATCCTCACGAAACTTCGAAGATGGTGACTTGCAGTTGGGATGGTAAGTTGGGACAAAGAAACGATGTGTAACGGTGCTCATATTACTTCGTATAGGCAAAGTCAAATTATGGGATTAAGAATAATAATAAATGTGTATCCTGAACGCAAAGTCTGCATTCTTCATGTAGTCAACACATCATGCTTTCTCTCTTAATGTTTATCTTGTGCACACATAAAAGTTGGTGAACCTGCTTTTAAAGGACTATAAGATAGCGTGATGACAGCGTGTATTACTTTTGTTGCCGAAGCTGCTTCGTAGGGTCTATGGTATGCATACGTAACATCGAGTTCGTATGGGCGTCCGGATACACTACAACGATAGTTCTTTTAACTCCGCTTCACACTGTACTGACAAAGATAGATAGCGTCTACAGTTATAAGCGCAAACTCTTCTCCGCCTAGAGTTGAAATATCACGCGTACCATGCATTAAAAAAAAGGAGTAAAGATATCTCGATTTTGAGGATATATTTGTGTTATTCAGGTGTCATTTTTGCGTTGTTGCTCAATGGCGATTAATAAGCAGACTGTACCTATTCATTGAGACTCTCTTTCAATGCTTCTTTCATATCTTCTTACGTCTCCATTTTTTCATTCTATAAGTGCTTATGTGTGTGCTGCATGAAACAGGTCGAACAAAAGATAGTGGCTAGAGTTTATCGAACATCGCGCTCCATGTCTTTTTTCACGAGGGGTAACATTGCAATTTACAAAGGACAAGTGGGAAAGACACATCAAAGCTGTCAAGCTTGTAACTGAAAGTGGTAAGGGTAAGGCCGTTGCAGCACTTAATGATAGGATGCTGAACGAGGCATTCAGACGTAACGACAGTGGAGCGCTCCGGTGACCTCTTCTTCTGCCTGACATGTGGGCTAAAATACAAGAATCCTGATACTCTCGGAAGGCGCGCTACAAAGATTCCCCAGGAGTCCATTCGGTCGGTAATGACCAAGCGACCGCATGATCATGGAGATGCGTACAAGCAGATATTTCACAAAAAAAAATTCAGCTTCCAAAGCTGGACCTACCAAACGTTGTGGGAAGTTCTCCCGAATAACTCCTTCATTGGAGGATCGCGGCGCTGCCCGCATCCGATCCGCTTTCCCTAACTGAGAAACAGCAAGAAGATACGTATATACTCGCCAGAATTGGTGGGTGGGTTCCTATCTCCCTAAAGACGAATGACAGTACGCAGTTCAACATGCTTGCTAGACCAAAAATAATATGAAGGTTGCTATCAGCACAACCGGTGGGGTTCTTCGTTGCTGTAACCGATTATCCGACGGTTCCAACAATGCAGATGCAATCAGCATAGCTTTTTGAAGTACAAAGTAAAGCTCTTGATGTGCTCTCACAGTTGAAGGAGATCCGATCAAGATTTGATCGTATTTCAACGTACGTCGTCTCTAAACCGCAGAGACCTCGACGAGATCGTTAACAGGTTGGCACTGCTACCACAGTAATTACAGTCATAAAACCTTGTTGTCGAGAAGGATGTTCACTAAAATACGAATCTCGGAAAGACTAAATAAATATAAATAGGCAGATAGATTGAACGAAATAAGGATATCGAAGAGTCTCAACAGATTGTATACGCTTCCCTTTTGCATCTATTTGAAATTATTCGGCGTTACTCCCAGAGAAACTCTGCGTTTTGAAATACGTATTATTTTTACGTTAATGCTTGCGTAACTGGAGTTTGCGTGAGAGAAGTCCACTTTACACTGGTGGATACCCTATTGCAAAGCGCAAAAACTTCTTAAGAAAGGAAAATCTTCCACCTAAAGCGGCACGTCTCTTTGACGTTAAGATGATTCATTGCCTTGCGATAAGGCATAGAGACGTTTCAAGATGAGGCGCCCACTACAATGATCCGTATTTAAAGAGACGCATTTATTTTTCGGCTCTGTTTCTTCCTGATATTCCCCGTAAGGATATCAACTTTCCATTACATCTGCAGGATTTTTCATGTTTTCTCCATGACCTCTGTCCCGAACCGTCTTGGCCGTGTATGTAAATTTGTTCACCACTTGAGTAAGTAAATGTTGTCATGCTCAGCATTACTGACTTTTTTTTCCGTGATAGATCGCCAGACTCTGGATCGCTTCAAATCCTCTGCAGACCGTTTAGAAAATGGTCATTCCCATGCCATTGGATCTCCCCCGCCGCACGCCGTCCCCACCGCTTCAGTCGCGGGGCAGGTTGCCAAAGCTGTGTGGCCATACCCTTCGGGGTTTAGAGAGATGACATCAAAGCATCTTTCATTTACTAACCAAGGATCATTTTTTATGCTGCCCGAATCAATTTTGCGTCCACTGGAGAAATCAAGTTCATGTAAGTTCATTCACCTTCTGACGAAAAATTGATGTATTAACGACCGTATATTCAATTTTCTTTAGTACAAACTTGGATCTTCAGAGACGTAAGATTATTCAATTTTTTTAATGACCGTGAGCGCGTCGCTAACTAAGCATGTCCGCTCTAGCCCGGTTTGGAAGAATATGAATGAAAAAAAGAAAAAACCTTGTAGCAAAGAAAAAAAGGCAAAAGCAAAGGGGAAAGATCTATATATGGCGGGGAGGGAGAGAAAAAAAGAGAATGATTCAATAGACAGTATCCAAGCAATGATAAAGTCGTCGAGAAACGCTAACCTCGATCAGATTGCACACTCTAACCCTGAAATACGTATTGGAGGATTATTCATCATGATAAGATGACCTTTCATATAATGCTGATCTGGCGCATCCGTTGCATATGATATACAAGACCGGAAAAATCCGTTTGTGCACCGATCCTACCATTAATTGTCTTTGCTTCTTTTATGTTAGGCTTCCTCGCGTCGAACAAAGATACCGCCTGAGGCTTTACCATAGATATATCTATGTCTCCAGCCTTAAATATAGCGTCTAATACAGCAGCCGTTACCTCTCAGTCCAGTTGGTATAGTGCCTATGCTGGTGTGGCCTTTCACAGAACAACAGAAATTTCTTCGAGTTTGCAAATTAAAACCAGCCTCGTCGATAGACACGGTTTTCAGTGAAGCCCAGGTTCATGCTGCACATGTGGCCTGTTTGAAAAGTGGAAAAGACCAGCTAAATTTTCTTCTCCAGCATCAACAAATAACGCGACATCTGCCAAAATACGCATAGGTATCAAGGCATCCTTTCGATGAATGCCTTCCTTTCCCTTCGCTCAAAGTAGCTGTGTATGAATGAGGCAATACCACATGCTAATTTTTGTTCTTCATCCTCAGACATGGCAGCGTCAAATGGGATAAGGAGGGCTCATATGCAATAAATGTAGGCGCAAAGTTCATTGCCAGCGAACTTTTCTTCTATTGGTTGAAGGGCTAACGATCACCAAAGTCACAATTGGGGACTGCGTCGGAGCATTAAAAAAAAACTATAAAAGAAGCTGCAATCTCAATTTTTGCAACTCATACTTACCTGGGTCGTGTGTCTGGTGATCAAGAAGGCTGGGCACACAGTGGGGCTGATTGCCATTGCACAGCGGTGGTCGGCCTTGCTGCGAACGCCCTTCGGGGTGTCTCGAGACCAGAATTTTTGCTTTGGGGGAATTGGCGGTTCGCTGCTGATTCCCCCGCAATCAAAAGGAAAATGAAAAATTTAGTCTCTTAATCACTGAGAACAATAGATGCGGTGTGATTGGCGTAGTTATTAACGGTGTTGCATATTACACTTACATTGTTGTTTGGTGCATCACACGTTGTACTTGCAGATGACTATATCGTTACATCCTTCGTGTACCTTGAAAAATTTAGTATGAGATATGGTTGTGCATTTTCTTCCTCATGTTGCCCGTCGAGACAACTTTGCTGGGTCTCCTTTGTACAATTTTAACGCGCAGGACGCCATCCAGACTTGATGTAGGGCCGTGAAAAATTACTTAAGTCCTGTTTACAAAGCCTAAGATCGGATAGGCAACTTCTTGTTGCCATGATCAGCAGAGCTTGCCACTGTTGCCAAGAAGTCTGTAAAACTTCCGGCTGCCGCTTTGCCGATATGATACCGCTGCATACTACGTATGTGAGATAGGAACAAATTATCTGGTACAAGAACACATTTCGAGAAAACAAAAGTGAGACACTTGTAGTTGACAACACGTAGAGCCATCCGTGCATTTTCGCTGACGTTTAGGCTGCACAGCCTTTGTCCTGAACTGTTTCTTCTGCATGTGTAACACTCCTTCATCACTTGAGCAGCAACCGTTGCCATGTACAGCGTTCGCTTTTCCTCCACAATTGAGATTCACTAAACACTATATCGCAGGAAGTCCATCTGTAGACCGCCATCAATAGTATGCTCGGTAGTTCAGGCATTTAAACAATCCCTCCCGCCATATCGACTACGTTCGGCGCATGGACGGTATCCCTGCCCAGGATATGCTAGGACGAGATATTACATATTACATATCTTGATCTGATGTACTGATGACATATACGCAATTCTGTAGTAGAATTTTTTTTTTCATCGTGCATGCGCGTTCATTAGAATAACTTAAAAAAAATTCACGAAATACACGAAGTTGTCCCCAGCCCAATCAACCAGTCCTCATGTTTTCTTGGCATTAGCCATTGCGCCTTCTATTGTAACCATAACCAATCATGCAGCAAGATACTTTTGCACTTCCATCTATATATTCGCAACACCCAACTAACGCACGCCGATCTCTCGATGAAGACGATGAACTCCCGATGAGCGGAGAACTTCCAACGCAGTTACCTTCACGGGTTACTTACCGTGAACAACATCTTGAAGACAATCGCTTAGCTTGGCTAATGCTAGGAACAGCTTTGGCCACTCTTCTATTAACACTTATACCTGTGGTGGCTCACATTCCCTACATTACGCCGTGGTTTCCGGGGAATACGCTTTGGAGACTATTGGATCCCTTAATTACTCTGCCATTGAATTTATTTATCATTACAAGAGCTGATATCATGAGCACTGGAGGTCGTCCAAATTATTGTAAGTTCGCTTTTTCCCTTTTAGAAAGTGTTAATCATGTTTCTATAGGGGGAGCTTTGAGTGAACGTAGCGTTACGTGGCTTCTATGGAGCATAGGAGCAGCTATTTTTGTGCAAGGACATGGCGTACATACAGCCGCAAGCATGTTTAAGGTAAATGCTACGCTAAACATACTGGGTTGCAGTCAAATTAACAGCTTTGGTAGCACCCTGTGGAAGATTTTAATGATGCCCATCCAGATCTTGTAGCACAGTATCCAGTATTGCACGATATCTATTTGTATATGGAGGATTTATGGGAACATTATATTGCGCATTACATGTATGCAGCTGGTGGTATGTGGATGTCATGGATGCAGCTGTTTGCGTTTCGGAACCAGGTCCATGGACCTCTTCCTACGGCAACGAAGACTGTATGGATAATTGGATCATTTATTTATGGCCTGCTTCTTGGGGCTGTTGCAATCGAGTTCCCGGCGGGAACATACGGTAATTTGGTAAAGACCAAGGTGGTGAAGATAGCTGACAGTTGCTCTTTAGTGGGTTTAATCTACACAGTTGTGATCGGCGCCATATGCACGCTGATGGTAACGCTCAATCGTCGCGGACTGCCCAAAGGAGGTATTGCAACAGCAGGAAGGCGGATGGTTTTGCAATATTATCTTGGCGCATGTTGCATAGGCTTGGTTATAGTGATTGGATGGATTGGAAAATACGGGTTTAAAAATCGAAAAGAATCAGGTGTTGCTACCAAATAGAATAATGCAACTTCGCTTCCCTGTGCGTTGAACAAGCTTGTATGCTACTCTATATAAACTTTCCGTCGGCGCGAGACGACAGTTATTTGCCTGGTGGTGTACAGAGGGCTAGGGCGGTTCGACACAGGGTGTCATGCACGCTAAGGAATGAACAAAGAGACGTGAGCGATCGTCTATATGTGTAGACTGAAATCCTTGCGGGAATGATTTTGGAAAATAGAGCCAAAGAAACACAAAATAATTCATGGGTCCTTTAATATGTTTTATATTATATTGGGTGGAGTCTGTTATCTCGAAACGTTTTTACTCGTTTCGACAGGATACTGACATACCATCACTGAAGCAGTGAACTACTATTCCAATGTAGGACTCAGGTCGTCCAGGCTATTACTGTATTTATTCCGACTTGATAAGTAGTTGACGCCAATATCCGTTTAAAATCACTTCACTCTTATCCAAGGATATCTAGTTTATACATCGTGATTCGTCCGTAAAAATCAGTGCTCTCTTCGAAAACGAGCTTTAGTCGCTTTACAGGTTCATTCGGCTGCATATCGAATGTCTGTTTTGAGTTAATGTCCTCGGGATAAAATTTCCCAATGTCTACGTTGTACTCGTTCGGGGACGATTCCAGGCTTCCCTTGGCAACACACGTCTTCCCCACAAAGCCTCCTTGGAATGTCATCACAATGGTGCGGATAGATACAGACGACGCAAAATCAATAATAATATGTTGAGGAAGTCCCTATTCAACTGTTGGTTCTCATGGGGTAGCTTCTAGCGCTCAGGCACTACCTGTTCGGAATTCCAGCAAGTTTCTTCATTGCCGTCAATTAAGTGCTGCTTCCCAAAGTTGGTACCATCGCGATTCAAGACGGAGCTGACCCTGTGACATGTTGAGTCCGATTTGTAACTATTAACGGGGAACGCACTTGATTCGAGCTTCTGGTGTAAGGAGACTGGTCATTAGAGAGAAAAGAACGAAGACTGCAGCATTTTGCGTGTGACTTTGCTCCAGCTGGTAATCAGACGGACTCCGAGGATGTGGACGCCGGGAATTGCTAGGGACACTTCAACCGGACACTCCAGTCCCCCAAAATTGTTCAAAAAAAGGATGGACTGTAGTACCTAATGCTTAATTCGGTTACAGTGGAGTATCCCATAGTGCGATGTCCCAAAGCGAAGCGTCCTGCAACAGAGTTTTCGTTGCTGGATCCCAGCAATTATCTTCAGATATGCTACGGTAGATGCTTGATATAAGAATATTCTAGATAGACAGGGTGTTTATTATTTTCTCGAGAATATTTGCTTGTAGGACTTATAAGACACTGCCTACCAAATTTGTTCCCCAAAAACAATTCTTACCTTATGCGTTTTATCAAATATCCTTATGCATAATGCTTACTGTAGTGTGTTTGACTCTGCTGCAGGGCACTCAAGTACCGCACACTCCACTATAGGACATTCTACTATGGGACACTCTACTGTGAGACGCTTCGCTATCTCTGCACTACACTACACCTAAGTAGGGCAACTGGTGATACTTCTATTTTACTATCCGCTCAGAATTCGGGGGGACTGGAGTGTCCCGTTGGAGTGTCCCTAGTAATTCCCCATCGAAAATCCCGGTTGCTTGAAGAATCTAGATAGAGGAAATTTTTTTATACACAATAGACTTTTAAAACTACGAATAAAGTAGCGCAGCTTGAAGGGTCAATACCACATCTTCGGTCCTCGTTTCACCAACCGTCGTATTCACCGTTAGTAAATGGAAGATACTTTGGTGATAATTCACTTGCCCCGAAGGGCATAGCTACCTAATGGCATCAGAGTGCCCCGCATCTGACGCGGTGGGGGCGGCAGTGGATATTATACTGACAAAAATGCCAATTTGGGTGTTAACGCCGTGCAGAGGACTTGAAGCGATACAGCTTCCAGCGATCTATTGTACTAGATGAATGATGCTGAGCGCGACAACATTTATTTTACTTACTTAAGTGATGGGTAAACACGCCACCACAGCTGAGACGGTTCAGGATAGAGGTCATACAGGTTAAACAATACGTCAAAAGACATGAGTGTCCCTAGATGGGTATTCCATTAAAAGTACATACCGGGAATGTAAAATGAGCAGCCAAAAAAAAAAAAAAAGAATTCATGCGTCCCTTTTAAATACTGTCGCTTTAAGAGTTCGAATTGGTGCATTGAGGAACCTATTACAATGGACCAGCGCAATACACTTTTGATTCAGAAGTAAAGGTACCTGATCCTCTGCGCAAAGATACACTGCTCCTCACCGCAGGTTTGAGTTAGTGTCGACGCAAAGTAATATTGGATGATATAAACGTGTGCTCAAAATCCTGTATTTTCGCGTGTTACATTCAATTAGCTAATGGTATTCGTAGATAACTCGAGCGTTTCGATCCAGCAAAGTAGATGAGCTTATAGAAAGACCAGCATTGATATTCCTGCATAAAGTTCATAGAACAGAAGCCATTTCATGATCATCTCTGATGACTATGTCCCTTAAAATGACTAGCCCCCAGTGAACTTGGCCTTATCTCCATGAACGAGGGAATTAACTAATTACAGATGACCAACGCTAACAGATAGTCGTTCAAATATTTTTCGTCAAATTTGTTGTATAGTTCTCATATGACGGCATAGATCCATACCTAAATATGGCATAATGTCCAAATCAAAGACAAGTACGATGATCAAACGTATTGTCCAGGAGCAAGGTCGTAACCTCTGAATCAGCCACCCATGGGTAGAACATAATAATCACAGACGCGTAAACAATGTAAATATCTCTTACTTTCTCTCGAAACGAAGAGAGGACCTCCTGTCTATTATCAACAAAATCAAACAAAATTCACAAAATCGATAGCAAATAGTGCAAGTATTACACTCCCCGATCAAGAGAGATGTATTTGGGAATTTTACTCGGCTATCTTCATATTTTATTTTTGGGATTTTACCCAGTTATCTTCATATTTTTGGGGGGGATTTTACTCGGCTATCTTCATTCTTTTTTGGTACGGATATACTCAACAAACTTACTGTAATCTTCACCAATAAGTCTTTTGCCGTTGTTTTTGTCAAGGACCATGAGTATTGGTTCGAGACCATCTGTCAATCGCAGATCGGACACTTCGATTTCAGCTGCTTCTGAGGGGGGTGTCACAAGCATCGAGAAATAACATCCGTTAGGGCAATGTTCCTCTAACGGCTTTTCCAAGTGCTGATTCACTTTTGTCGCCAAGGTTGTGCTCATGGCTTTTTTTATGGTACTTGATGATAACCGTTCCTGGTTCCAGAATTTCGCTTGCAGAAATACCGGATACTTTGTCCCGCCAATCCGTAAAACGAACACTGGATCCGGTTCTGATGTATGAGAATCGGGGAAAAAGAACGGTGCCATACGCTCCTCATCATCTATCTCCATAGCATTCATATGAGCGTCAAGAAATGCTGTCATGGAGGTTGCGCTGTTCAGAATTCCAATGTTTCGCTCATTCTAGTTCGCGATTACTATCTCCTCGTCGAGCATCTGCGTCACCCTCTCTGTCTTCCATCTGAAAAGGTCTTCCACATCTCCAAGCTTTTTTCCACGCAAGACGTTTATAAGCATCCAAGGTACAACCCCCTCCCAAAGGACACCTTTCACGCTTGCGTTCTCCATTGGTGTTATAAAGTTTTCAAAGCGCCTTAGAAATTGCGGATCGCAGTGATAGAAATAGTTGATTGCTCCATCGTAGACAAAGGGTTCATCGATGACGGTGGTAATAGTTGGATGGTCAATGATCTCTTCTGTCTGCTTATCAATAGATATGGTTAGAAGGTTTTCGGGCCGCGACTTTAAACAACGAAGACGTCCAATGGAAGCTTCGACCAAAAAGGGGACACCTCCAATTACTTGGTGCACAGCACTTCGTGTTCGCATACTAACGACAGCCGTTGCGACGATACTCATCATGTTGAAACAATTTGGGAAACGCTCCTTATTTAGCACAGTTACCTGATGAACACGATCAAGCTCGACGCAAATATTCCCTCGACGCGTTGTCATCCCGTTGCCATTTGGATACGCAGTCAGCCTGTCCACTACCGTATTCATATGCTTCCGCCAACTGTCCTTTGCCATGATCATTTCACTGCTACTATTGATCGCTTCGTTCGCGACCAGTTCGATTACAGTAACAATCGGCCTAAATCTGCCTCGAAGTCGCCTGAACAGTTGATTGATAGCTTCTGGTGGTAGTAAGTTGTTTAAAAAGGTTAATGCATCGTTCCCCAACTGCTCGCCAATGGTATTGATGAACGCACGGATGGAATCCCTATCTTCCCACCCAGGAAAGTCGACCACGCGTTGATCTAACACGGTGTCGCTAGTGTATGGATCGGTTTTGGTGGCATCTCCCAAGTCACTTACCCATTCTAGGTCGAAATGACTGAGTCCAGTTCCACATGGAATTATGCAGTAGAGATATTTGTTCCTTGATATACATCGGAATCCATGCAGTATCGGAGATAGAACTGGCCGCGGTTCATCCTTTTGCGTAGAGATATAATCGCCGTATCCAATATCTCGCAGAGTCTGTGCTTCGTCGAGAACTATCAGGAACTTGTTGTCTATTCCGATATTAAACCACGGGTTCTGAGCAGAGCCATTACAAGGTCGAAACTCGTGTCCAAATATTCAGAAAGATTGTTGTAGTAGGCTTCATCTTTGTAAATTACTGCTACAATAGCCATTAAGACGAAGTTAAAGATGTCATCGATTGCTTTTCCCTCGTAGGTGAAGGCATACGGACAGACTTGGAGGAGCATCCATCTCTCAGGAGTAAATGTCTCACTGTTGCTGATTTTCAAACACCGTTCGAGAATCATAAGTCGGGTGATCAAGAGAACCTTCACAAGGGCTAAAGCTTGATCATTATACGCTTTCTTCTTCTTAAGATCATGCTGGTCATATGTGTCCTTCACTTCTATTCGGAAGCTTAGGAGCGACTCCATATCCGCTGAACCCCGATCTGTGCTACTGGCGTTGAAATAGAAGCCCCACTGCTTTGCAAGCAGCTCGATTACCGTTCGTGTTTTACCACATCCACTAACACCAAAAAGTGGCAGCAAGCTGTCCGGTCCACCGCGAATTCTTTTCGCAGTCTCTTCCGATGTTCTTATCGTGGCGTTGCTAAACGGTTTTGAAGGCTGTAATAAAAGAAACGATGGTCGAGATTCTCTGTATCGATCCTCATTCCTCCTCCATAAATTAGGCAACCCCGGTAGATTGCCTTCAGTCCTAGGTATGTCAACGATGCCCGAATCAAAGGCTTCCAGAAAAGCAGATAGATAGGGACGCTGCGAGAAGAAATCAGTCTCGATCTTCTCGATCAGGTCTATCATCGTTGGTGAATGAGAAGAAATTGGATATTAACGCATAAACTCACCGGATATGCTTCGGGTACGGGCCGGCGAACGAAGATAGCTTGTCGATTATGAGGCTAAACAAGGTAGACAGCATAACGGGCACAAAGTAAATGACATGATGTGAGAAAGATCATGAATGCGAACGAGTAGCAACGTGTCATTACCTAGTGGAGGCCGTTGTACAACGATATACATCATGTCGTCGGCGGCTCCGGAAACAGCTCTGAAAGTCGTGTTCTTGGGCATGCCAACCCTGTCTTCACTTCCAGCTCACTGACCGTAACGGAACAGCCTTCCTTGTCTTCTGGAATCGACACACACCAGAGCGTGAGGTTATCTGCAGCAATGTCTTTAAAATCATTAGGCTTTTTACTCTTGATTGCGTCTTTGAGATCGCCAACAGTCTCTGTTGACTCGATCTTAACAGGAAACGCATTTGATAAAAATTGACCCTCAACTAGACAGAACAGATTCAATGGTATCTCCATAGCGGAAGAATGCGACGTTTGGTCGGCGATCGACAGTGCGTGAGTACAAGTAGAGAGAAAGATGCTGTCAGCCTACTGCGCAATTATAATGCGTTTTGGAGCTCCGAAACTCTATTTCAAGCCCTTCAACTAGAAATCAGCATCAATAGCGTGCGCAAGTCACCTATACTCGACAAGTTTTTACCCCAACTTTGAGATGCTATTTCTCTTGATAAACACATTTTAACATAACTACCAATAGATAGATTCAATTATAGCATGATGAAAAACAGTTCTATCTAGTTTTTTTTTGAGTTGATAGCTACATAAAATTTTGATAAATAGTCTCAAAGTTGATCAGTTCTCTTGAGAAAAGGCAAAAATTGGTAGTTTGAAAGTATATGGATAAATATTGTACCAAACAATTTCAGGATTATCCACTTACCATCAACGTGTATCAACTTACTTTGTAGCTATGGTAAGAGTTAATGCAAGAAGACAGGTGGCTAAAAGACAGTGCAACTATTCATTCAGAGAGCTGAAAGAGAATCTACCAAATTTTTTGGACAGTGTATCACTCGCAACAATAAGAAAATTTAAAAGAGAGACTTGGCGATACATCTCTGCATGCTATCAAGGGCATTCTGGCTTGAATGTAGAGCAAAAGTCAGAAAGTACAGATTGCAATGCTGGGTTCCTCCTAACACTTAAATAAAAGATTTTCCTATATATCAATTTGGCAGTAAATCATGTAATTGTCGAGTATAGATGACTTGCACCATATTCCGTTTCTTCCTCGGCGCGTCACTTCCACCATTATTTCCGCAATACATCGGATGCAACCGCGTGCTGATTCATAGTCTTTCTTTTCCTTTTTTCCTTCCTAGACTTAGTCTGTGGTTCGCATCTTCCGTCCTTATAACTTGACCCATCTGCGGCATGCTACCTGTCTTACATGTGTGGCCGCTCTATTTGGTAATCTATTGGCGGGGAACGCCCCATACAAAACAAAAGAGTCTTACTTTATCTGTTTGGCACGCTTTCGTCACATCTTCACAACAGTGCCCGCAACGAAAATGAGCATGTTACCTGACGACCAAATCGAGTCGATGAAAACGCTCGATGCTAAGCTGGAAAGAAGGAAGCAACGGGAGAGAAGAATGGAGAATATTCTTCGACGACTACGAGAACTTGACAAGGAGTTTGACCAACTAGCAGATACCTATCGACACTGCGTTAGTGCCGAGCAGTATTAAGTTCTTCCATTTTTTTTTCCATCATATATATAATATATTCATATTTTACAGGATCTTTCCCACGATTTTGGGTCTATGAGGAATTATCCGGTGTCACTTCCAGATGAAGTCTGCGTTTTGAAGTACGTGTTTTTACGTTCATCCGACGTTATGATTTTCGTGCCGTTGGTAGCTTCCCATTATCTAAGGCAAAGATGCGTCGAAGGCAGGCCACATTGCCTCATGCAGAGGACGTGCTAAACATAGGGTTCGATTATCCCATGTTAAATATAGGGTTATTTGTCTCATGCAGAATGCGTGTCAGTGATCGGACTCTGTCATTCCACGCAGAAGACGTACCTGTGATAGGATACCATCAACTCCTGCAAAGCGATGTACCAGTGATCGGGCTCTTTTGACTCATACAAACAGGTATGTCAAAAACAGGTTTCCATTGTCACCTGGAAAAGGCATGTTGAAGATAGGCCTTTTTTTGGTGAGACCAAAAAAAAGAAGTTTCAGATGACGGAAAGTGATGCGTATATAAAGGGAACGCTTCTTTTTCCTTCTATTCTTTTGTTTGGCTTTGTTTATCTTTAACATTCCCGGCAAGTTTGCCAATTCATTACATGTACAAGATTATATATGTCTTTTTTGTCTGCAGTTTAGACAGCACAACCACTCTCCCAAACCGACTTGGCCGCGTCCGCGCTTTACTCCCTTCGCTCAAGTAAATAAATGTTGTCACATACTCAGGATCGCTCAACTTCCGCGACAGAACCTTTTCAGACATTGCATCGCTTCAAGTCCTCTGCACGGCGTCAACACCCAAACTGGCAGTATTGTCAGTATTGTCAGTATAATCTCCACTGCCGCCCCATCGCATCAGATGCGGGGCAGGCAGCTGCCATTGGGTAGCTATACCCTTAGGTATAAGCGAATTGACTCTCAAGTTCTCTTTCATTTACTAATCATGAACGACTTTTTATCCGCTCGAACAAATTTTGCATCCACTGGAGAAACCAAGTCCATGTAAGTTGACTAATATTCTGACGAAAAATCGATGCACTAACGACCGCATATTCAGTTCTTCTTTAGCGCAGACTTGGCTCTTCAGAGATGCAAGATCTAATTAGTATAGCGTGAAAACTGATCCAATAAATTATTTGATACTTTGAATGCTCTGCATCTGGGGCAAAGTGCAAAATCATCGCTGACAATGATTGGTCGGCCAAGTATTTATCCGTGATTTTTGAGATCCCGAAATGCTCGTGAGCAAGCTACAAGCGTTTAAAAAATCAAACGCCGAACACTGCGAAGTGGGCTGGCTTACCTCTTTGAAATGTATTGGTTGAATGGCATCGCAAGCCAGTTATCTCTCCGTAATATTCTACAAGGAAGTGGGTCTACGTCGACAAAAGATGTAGAAGCGCATCCAGACACACATTTCCCTCGGTCTTCCGACATCATCGCCTTGGAACACTCGTACTACGCGTCATTATTTGTTACATGTACCCGATCTGCCATTCATTTATGGTCCGTTAAGGTATATACTTTTATGCAGCATCCCACGATTCGATGTTCATGTCATACGGGTAGCCCATTGCCGTTCTATCTTTTATCGAACGGTCTGAAAAACACGTCCACGACTTTGGAGAGAATCAATCTATTCTATGGAAACCCGATGCATCAGCCGTTGTCATTCTTGTGCAGTATCGAACGTTAACATGTTATCATTGTGTAATGCTCATCTCGGCTTCTTTACACAGACGGATAAGAATTACCTCTTACTTTATGCGATCCTCAACTTCGATCAACGTTCTTTTGAATTCAACTTCCCCAACTCTCAGCATGCCTATGTAACCGGGCCTGGCGAAGGCAGTGGACCGCGTGCCCTGCTATTAAAATTTCGCCTCGCAATACGAGTCGATGCTGGTGTCGCTTGGTATGTCACATACAAGAGGCTAGGCTAATGGACTTATCTATGGCGATAGCGGTACATCCTCCGACGATACCCTCATTGTTGCTACGCAGAAACCAGCAGCCATACAATGTATATCTTGGAATCCACATCAAGGGAATTCAACGCAGACTACAGTTCAAAAGAAAACCAACATACTCGTCAGTTCTTCAGGTACACTGGAGAAAAACCCATTGCTATGACCATTTACGTGATTCGATACCAGAACAAATAACGGAGATGCTGTACGACAAAGCAATGAATACATCGATCTGGATTACTGACGAAGGACGGGCTTATTTTGTACAGAACGTGTCCCCAGAGAGACAAGGCAATAAAACCTCCGCCATGGTAAGTTTTAGTCCTGTTGACGTTTTCATAAATCATGCAGCATAGTCAGCTTCACCAGTATCTCCCTCGAATTCATCAGTAAAATCACACACATCAGCCGATCTGCCTATCGGTGCTACTCCATCTGTACCCTCCTTCACAGAATCCATTCATTGGGTAGGATCATGTTTTCATGCACCGGAACAAGAGGGAAATCGTCATAAAGCAGTATCGGTTGCTATTAATGCGAAATTTTCTCTTATCGCCATCGGAACGAGCAGGTAAAGAAAGGAAGGCTACCTGTTACTCCTCTCTTTTTTTTTCTTTTTAACGCTTTAATCAGTGCAGCTGTCTATGTATATTCTGCGCAGAATTATTCCACATCACCCGTTTTGTCACATGTCCTAAGCAAATCATCCACTGGACCAGACATATGGCCTGCATCAACCAAAGATCATACATCAGAGAATACTGTTAACAATCTTGCTTGGACTTCTGATGGTTATGCCGTATCAGCAAGTTTCCAGCAGGGTGGGTTAGCTGTATGGAGTGTCTATGGATGTCTGCTCTGTTCTACCACCGAGATGGATGAACTGTTTAGTATGCAAAAGGATACGAATAGGAACGGTTCAAAAAGGTAAAACTTAAGGCTAGCATCGAGACAATGAGTTTGTTGATGGACTAGCTACTGAGGATAGACAAGATAGCCTCCAGAGTATTTCCATCAAAACGATATATTCCATGGTAAGTTATACATGTGCTAGTTTAGGAGTACACTATTAGAGTAAAGGGAACTTAGACGTTTGCTCCAATGTCGTTTTCTAGTTTTGGGGATTAGGAAATCATCAATTATTTATTTTAAGCAGCACTGGACAAACACCAAAAAAGGACTCTTCCGCGATCACACCAATCACAACTCTATTTGCACTGCCATTTGCAAAATCATCGATCACCTCACTCCATACTTCAGTAATAAGAGATACAAAAGAGAGAGCAATTAGGCTTACGCTGTAATAGGATAATGCTCGTAAGGGATTGTTACAAATGGATGATCGTCTTTTACTGTACAACAGTGGCGG
This sequence comes from Saksenaea vasiformis B4078, assembly GCA_000697055.1. Classification (NCBI taxonomy): domain Eukaryota; kingdom Fungi; phylum Mucoromycota; class Mucoromycetes; order Mucorales; family Saksenaeaceae; genus Saksenaea; species Saksenaea vasiformis. The sequence continues at coordinate 26,708 of JNDT01002322.1, read as the reverse complement.
CGATTATCAAGAAAACAACACAACAACGATAGATCCTGATGCCGTCGCATGGACACATATTACCGTAAGATTGTGATGCTTTCTCTTGTCTATATAGCTTACCTGTTGTGCGCTTGCATAGTATCCTACCATGTATATTACAGAGCATTGGCCGATCAGGGTAAGCGTAGCTTGTTGTTGGGCTGGTTGAAAGGAAAAGGACTTGACCAAGTTATACAGTATACATCCATTAGTCCTGATGGGAAGTTTATTGCTGTTGCGGGAAAACGGGGTCTGGCATACTACAATATTACATCTGGTCGGTGGAAATTGTTTGGTAATCAACAACAGGAACAACGGTTTTTTGTTCGGGGTGGTCTCGCATGGTACAGGCATATTCTCGTTGTAGCTTGCGAAATTATCCATCCAGGTCGGGGAAAGAGTTATGAAGTAAGTTTCAACAAGTAGTATAATGGTCTGTTCTTTACAAATTTGCGTGGCAGATCCACCTTTATTCTCGTGATGCCAAGCTGGACAGCACTCAGATTCTGCATACCGAGGCATTGCAGCATGCGCCTGTCTATATCAATATATGCGGCAGTTATTTACTTGTTTATACGACAGAGAATACTTTGACAATCTACAACATCTATGTCGATACAGATGGTGGGCTGACAGCAAACGGGTCTTCGACAGCTGCACAGCTGGAAATGGTTCGACAGGTATCTCTGATTGGTATAGTTGCACGCGTAGCGCGGGTACGGGGCATTAGCCTGTTTACCGGCTACCGCGGAGGTAAGCAACAGTAAACAGTCAAGTTGATAAAGCGTAAACATGGTATGTATATGTCTATAGATCAATTATCTGCATTGGACGACATCTTTTTGGCCAACATCATCCTTCTTGTGGACGGGAAATTATTGCTACTGATACCAAGGGTTAGTTTAGAACTGCAATTTCGATAGGGCCCTTATTGTTTGTTTGCAGGATGACGATGATGAGTCGGATGTGATGAGCAATGTGTCGTTGCAAACACGATACGAGCTACATGTGCTCTTGGACAAAGTAGAATACTACTGGATTGGTCGAAGAAGCATTGCTAATATGTGCACATCCCTTTGGGCAGTGACGGGAAAAGGCATAAAGGTAAAAAGAACATATTCTTATCTTTGTTATGTGTTCTAAACTATGTGTAATTTTGCAGCTTTTTACAAACCTTTTGCGTGGGGACGATTACAGCTTCCGTTCGCTTGCAAATGATACGATTGAAAGTGAACCATCTACACCTACCACACCAGGCTTCTTGGCGGCCAGAGCCAACATCGGGCGACCTTATTCTTTGGGACATCGGATAGGGCCAGAGCCGACCTCCCCTTCGACCTCTGTGATTGTAATGGACGGTTTCTCACGTTGGCAAATGGATAATCCAAGACAATTGATGGAAAACGTCATTGATATACCTCTTGATTTCTATCCACATTGTAATGCTCGTTACCTCAAGGTACCTTAGGTTAACCTCTATTTTTTTTAGCGATACTTTTGGAAAAAGGCATTATTGCTGGCGTGGAGCAAAGCATGGTATGCAAGGATTCCCTGGGGTTTATTATTTTTAAAACCAGCACAAAGGTAAATGTACGATCACCCTTATCTTCCTACAACGTCTAACGTCATCTTCCGTAGACACTTTTGTTTTTACATTACATTTTACGACATTTATTAAAACGAGGACTGGAAGAAGATGCCGTTGTTTTTGCTCGGGCCTACGAAAAACTGGTATACTTTGGTCATGCACTGGAAATACTTTTACATACAATACTGGAAGAAGAAACAGATAAACGATTAGGCCAAGGTAAACGCGCTCTTTTTTTCCATTCCTTTTCTCAAGACTCACCCATGGTATCAGAGGCTATCTTGCCGTTGGTAATTAAGTTCCTGGATCAGTTTCCTCATGCACTCGATGTTATTGTGAGCTGCGCAAGGAAAACAGAAGTGGCCTTGTGGGATCATTTGTTCTCCGCCGTAGGCGAGCCAAAGGCATTGTTTGAGGTAATGAAACAAAAGGATTAGATGTACCTATACTAAACTCTGTGGGGGTTGGGGTTTGGCAGTTATGTCTAGCTGATGGTCGACTCCGAACAGCTACCTCGTATCTTATTATTCTTCAGACCATGCAACCTTTAGCCGTTGGTGGAAATGTAGGAGGACCAGTTTGCCAAGCAAGGTACATGACTCACTCCGTTTCTTATGGTTAGGATACAATACGGCTTCTTACCAAGGCAATGGATGAAAACGATTATGATTTGTGCAAAGAACTTGTACGGTTTTTAAGCTCCATTGACAGTAAGTTATTCTTTTTCTTTTTTTATTGTTTGGCAGACGTCTTTAATGCGCGCATAAGGTACGGGAAGCACGCTTCAACAAGCACTGCAAGTAATCAAGTCGCGTATGCACAATGGAGATGCATTGACGTGTCCTGATGAAGATAAACAGATAGAGCAGGTGGTGCAAAGCATGGAAAACCTAAATAGTTCTTAAATACATGAAACAACGGGTTTTTTTTTTTTGTAAAGTGCTGCGGTTAGGCAGTTTAAACAGCGAGGGGCGGAGAGAGAGGAAAGGGGGGGGGATATCTTTCGGCATTTTTGTAATACCGATATCTTTTTGTTTGCTTAACACGTCCTCTTTTGTCTTTCGTATGGCCAAGCTTGCTGCATTTCTGCTACTTGCTTGGTTAGGCATTTGCGTAGCGTCCAGTGGCGATCGTTTGCCTGAATATCAGCACTGCGTCGATCAATGTGCATTGCACCATGCGGATACTACGTTGCCTCTTCATTTACGATTGACGTGGTGGACTCCTCGCCAGAATTGTCAGTACGAATGCATGCAGATGTTAACGGAGAGAGCCAAGGCAACTGGGGACTGGATCCATCAGTACCACGGAAAATGGCCTTTCCGTCGCGTCTGGGGTGTTCAGGAACCAGCGTCGGTGCTGTTTTCTATTCTGAATGGGTGGATGCACTTTCGGTATTTCTCGATTCTGCAAAAGCAAGTTCCCAATGGTTTCCGACTTAAATCACATTATCTTGGACTGTCCATTGTAGGACAAAATACGTGGCTCTGGAGTACGATATTCCATACACGCGACTTTCCGTTGACGGAAAAGCTGGATTACTTTAGTGCTGGACTCTATATTCTCTATGGTCTCTATCTAGGCGTATTACGTATCTTCCATATGCAATCCGCGCGACTTTTGTATCTCTGGGATATCCTCTGTGCTGGCGCGTTTATTGGTCACGTCACTTACCTATCGAGACTGCCACGGTTTGACTACGGTTACAATATGGCAGCATGCATTACGATAGGCATTTTGCAGACAAGCCTCTGGTTAGGATGGTCTATTCTACAATATACGCGCTGGGGAGATGCACGACGTAGGCCGTATGCATGGATGGCAGGCGTATCTGTTGTACTTGTAAGCTGTGCTATGGGACTAGAGGTGTTTGATTTCCCGCCGTGGTATGATACATTCGATGCTCATTCCCTTTGGCACGCTGCAACTATCCCGCTGATACCGTTTTTCTATCGGTTCCTCATTCAAGATGCTTTGGCGGAGATGACGATCGAAACTTCTAAAAAACGAATCATGTAGGATTTCCTATAACTGTGTAGTCTCATCTTTTCCGAATACATGGACTTATTTCGGCGAAAAGGATTAAGTTTTGACATCCAACAGAGTTCAGTTGTTTTTCCGTGTTTAGCAACTGATCACACATTGATTCAAGTACTTTTTTTTTCCTCGTTTCGTTAAGATGGCTGACTTGTACCCCGTGTGAAATTGGTGCCATGGTCAATCAAACGTCTGTTGGTCTTCTTCGACCTCGTTCAACTGATGTGCTTCGTACGCATCTGTCGTTAAGCTTCAATGCATGTTTTCCTCTCCTTCCGTATGCAAATTCTACGCAATCTACTATATTGGATCTTTCATAAGGATTGATGCCTGGTCTTTTTTACGGTAGCATGATGACGGGTTTCCATTTGGTGTTTGAGGGGTTTGTCAGGCTGGTGACGGTCAAATATCAGCATGGCTGCGCGTGTATGTGCTCAGTATGGCTTCCTGGTGCCAATTAAAGGGAAGATCTCTCGAAACAGTCGATTCCCGCAATGCCGTTGATATAAGCACTGTATGCCCTTTCCTACACTTTGTTTCCAGGAAGGTGCCTCCAGTGCTTCCGTCAAGTAATATATCCCACAGGTCTTACTGCTATCGGAGTGAAATGTACATATGAACGGTAAACACACGCGTAGAATAAGTTCGTCTACTTTGCTTGAATGCTTGGAAAAATACGAACGCCTGCTTTGCCCTACAGTCATCCCACGAATTTCGGTGCTCCAATGACCCTCTTGAAGAATTAAATGTGAAGTTATCGAATAATCTATCGTAGTTCGTTTGGAAAGCCGGCATCATCAATTTTGACTTTGGAGTCTCCCAAATTGCATCTGCATTTTCTCTCGGGGAACGTACGTCTGGCCTCAAGCAATTTTATTTTTTAAAAAACAGGCAAACAACTTAAGATCTTTTTGCTACGACTAAGGACACAAGGATATATCTCGACGCCGATAGCATACATCGCTGAAAGTGCATATTAGGTGACATGTGTTACCAAATAAGCCCGTTTGATGCACTCGGCCAACTCAAGCAGGTCATGTCGAAGTCCGATCACATCCCCACCTATATTATGTGTCGTGCTTCTTCCTCCTTCACGAACAGCCATATCTGCAGTCGGTACACTATATGGACGCTTGCTGGTTACGACAGCACGCAAGTCGTCGAAGCACAACCGAAGGAGGCGTCGAAGGCTTTCAGCCTTTCTGTACACCCGACTTATATGTCGAATATATCTTGGCGCATAGTTCATAGGTGGGATCGTGAATCATAAACACAGAAGGAAGGCGAATATTGACTTTTTACAAGTTGTCGGATCTCATAATACAAGGAGTGGTGGAAGTTCGACGATTTCGTTATACATAATACCAATGCTACTGTGAATTGTGCATCTGCGTTGCTTTCTGTTCTCAAATTTTACTAAGAATAAAGATTGGAGTGGGCGTGAACAGCTGCTGATGAAATATTCCCAAGACTTCCACAGCGTCATTCATTTCACTCTTGAAACTCGTGTTGTCCCACATAAATTTCCTCAATAGACTTGATGCCGTTAACCTTGCAGATATATCGTTCTTGCTGTATGAAATACATGCTGCATAGAACTTGTTATCAAAGACAATACAGCTATTTACGTTATCATACAACGGCAAGATCGAGTGAAGCAGCAACTCGAACGGTGCATCAATATAGCATGACATTTGGTTGTTTTTATTCAGTGCCATGACGTATCTGCTACCGTCCGGAAGTATTTAAGGAGTCTCACAATAACTCATCCAAGTTCTATGTTATCGGAGGGTCTTGATATGTAAATACTCATTAGGCTTCAAAACGTCTAGATGGAGTTTCATTTAGTATTGCGTGATAGTGCTTACTGACTGACAACTGTTCTATATCTTACCTTTCTTCTCAATTCCTTTCTCAGAAGATGGCTTTTCGAGGGTCTTTGACTCTTTGGCTCGCTTTGCTTTCTTTTCTTTAGGCGGTGAAGGCTCAGCTTTGCGCTTTTTCCCAGCTGTTTTCTTCTGCTGATGCTGTTTCTTCTCACCATAGAACAAGGTGATTCCTTTCAAGTATATGGCGAAGGCAGATTCATCGTTGCGCATATACTTGAGGATTACCTTTAAGTTTATAACTAATGGCTGCCTTCTCTTTATGACGCGGTATAGGTACAGTGATATGACTCGATGCCGTTGGTTGTCCTCGTTGGATGGTTGAGGAGTCGGCTGTTCACCTTCGACTTGGTTGGAAAGATCAGGCTTCGCACTGATTTCCTCTTCCAAAAATTGAGCTTCTCCATTGCCTTTGGAAAACCCTCCTCCAAGGCCTTGCACGTCGATTTGTACTCTACTTTGTCAATCGTGGTCGCAAGAAGACGGCATAGATCCTTGAACTCGGATTGCTTATCCTTGGGCACAAGGACGTAGCCTTTCGCTCTTTTTTGCATATTTCGCATATAGTGCGCGTAGCATCCTTTCAAACACGAGAGAGCATCATTTTTCTTGGTTCTCTTCCTATATGCGATGCAGAACCCCTTAATCTGCGCTTGTGAAAAATCCATCATCACACCGATAGAATCGTCGTCGAAAGTGATGGTGTGTCCTTCAAAAAAAAGGTTCGAGAAATATTTGGCAAATATTACATGACGACCAGGTTGCTTAGAATACACCAGCGTAGAACAAATATGATGGTATTCAAAGACTTCGTACGTGGTGATCCTCTCCAACTGATGTTCCTGGACGCATGTAGCACTTATCGTGCTCACATTTGAAACGGACCCCTGCTCTGCAAGGGTTATGAAGCAAAGGTTTTCCACATGCCCGATAGCATTTTCCGCACTGATTATTTATAACTTTCCGCGTCGTCTTCGGTCTGATATCGAGCAATTCGAACAGCCACGTAGGGTTTAAGTAGCGCACTGAGCCTAGACACGTTTTGGCCCATTATCTACCGTTCCTAGTCGCATATCCATTCCGTCTCTTCAGGCACTATCCAATGTCAAGCTTTCCAACATATTCGCTATCTTTGTTCTGTGGAAATGGTATGACCGCTCTAATGTTTCCCTTCGGGATAATAGGAAAAGGTTGCATTGCTTTAAACACATGACGAGGAAGATTGAATGAAGTGAGTAGATTGAGATTTCCTTGAAGATGAGTGAGATACTCGCACCAAGTGCTTTTCCTTTTTAGGTAGTACCTCTATGTATGGGTACCTCCAATTTCAACGTGCATCTCTGGACAGATAGCACCAAACGGATAGCTCTGGAAGGATAGTTCTGGATGGGTAACGCTGTAGATGAACCCGCGTTTTGATTCTGACACAGAGCTTCCTGATATTGACGTATTCCTCATTCTACGACACTATCCAAAATGATCTTACACTAGCTTAAATAATGCGGGACCTCGTCCACTGGGAAACAAAAAGCAACAGGGTGATCTGAAAGACGAAGGATATCAGGGCAAGATATGGCAGTGAAGATGCATCTCTTTGGCGCGAGCGCGCTGAAATGCTTGTTAATTTCGACCGTTCTCCAATGCTGCCAACATAACTGTGTTCATTATCAGCAAAGATAACCATAAAGTTAAAAAGTGAAGTACACATGATGTTCTCGAGAAAGACTGACATTCTAGCATCACGTCATATCCACGTCTATATGACGCATGATTGACTTGCACTAAATCAGTGTGGAAATAATGCGACGATAACTCAATCGCGCAAAAGAACAGAACAGCGCTCGGCATACACAAGCCAGCTCGCTGTCTATGTCCCTTTTTCTTTCATTTTTATCGCTGAGAACTTTATTTTCGAAGGGAACAGTTAGATTGAATACAATAAGAATGCTTAAGTTGATGTTCCTGAATGATAATAACAATGTCAAACAGACTATATTGTTGACTCAATTCTACCACGTTGTATGTATACAGTGAAGAAGTAAATCGCACATCTGTACCAATGATGAATACAACCGGTTTCATGGCGTCATTGCAACCGTCATGTCGACGTGATTTTAACATGCCTTTTATCTGATACACATACACGCTGCTTATGAGAAACATCCAAGTTTATGCATTACTGGACAGCTGATCCCTACGTATTACATACTATATCACACCTGATAAACGTCTTACGGACCCAGATAACGCTAATGATTTATATAGACAATTCGACTACCAAGTGTTTTATCTGCTTTTTTCTTTTTGCACTCCAACTGTTAATACCTGTTAGGAGCAGAAGGAGAGGTCAGGTAGGTCTCACATTTTTTGTATTTTGATGGTAAGTTATGGCTTCAGCAAGATAGATGGTAATAACATGATCCTGTTACAGCTCCCACATTTGAATTTCAGCAGACAATTTTATCTGAACTCCACGGATGCGTTCCAGCGCCGTGCCACACAAGGCTATAGAGATTACATGAGAGGTGTGATTGGTTCAGCCTGGGCTGTGCCAATCTCGAAAGAAGATCTAAAGCAAGCACTGAACTGGCTACGACAATGAGGAGTTGAGCATGTAGCTGAAATCACCAGCAATTCCTCACAAGAAGCCACTTGTTCTTTGCCGTGGCTCAATGTTTGAATACCAGGCAAAGTCGTATTCAAATTATGCTGCCTTCAGCCTGCCGCATCCCTGCAAAATGGCATATCGCTATTGACTGCCATTGTGAAAGCTCATGATATCTGCTGCCACGTCTTTTTCACCCAGTAGAAGCCGAACAAGAAGGCTACGAAAAAGAGTCTGCAAAAATTTAAAGAGAAGTTTATGAACCACAGGCAGACACCAAAGGAGCTCAATACAAGCAATACAAGCTCATTTTGCCTTTACAAGTCCTTAAACGATCCTTATGGCACAACGGCCGGCCCAAAAAAAAAAGACTTAAAAGCCGCTTTCTATAAGCTTTTATCATTCCAATCGTTGACACAAGGAAGATTGCAGAAGTGGTAGTATCACGGAGCACCGGTAAAGAGGTAACACCCATAATGACGATCGGAACCCAGGAGACGTGTTTGGTTCCACAATCAAAGATCATGCCGAGCGGGGAGGAAATTGGCTAAGAAGAAAGCAAAGATACACTCCGGTCTGCATGACCGACGAATTTCGTGCATCCCAGACGTGCATTTTCTGTTTTAAACGAATTATGCCGTCGATTTGTCAGCAACCTGGATGCATGGCATGCAAAACTGGACGATCAAGGCGAAATCGGGATGTTCAGGCTGCATCAGTGATGTGATTGGAAAAGCTTATTGATGTTGCTTATAGACATGTTATACTGAGATCATGTATCTGGCTATCTCTATCATCTTTTGTATTATGCTGTCTAACCAATCCAATCCATCCCAAGAACAAACAAAGTACCACGATCGTCTTAGCATGGCCTTGTTAACACGCGCATTCTTGATTTGTTGATAGACGCCAAGGCTTTTTTGGCGTCGTCTGTCCTTTCCACTCCGACGAGCTCAATTCAATTTCCATGCTAATGATCAAATCTGTCCTTCTTCCCATCGTCCGTTGCTTCTCGTCCACGTCGTCACACAGCGCCATATTCCAAACCCGAGCTGCTTTGGTAGCCTTGCTGGTTTGTTCCCCACTTTTGGCATGGTCAGCATGGCGCGCAAATGCTGTATAAATAAAACTTACTCAGCGATGCCAAAATCAGCATCCTGAGGATGATGTCAAGTAAGGAATCAAAGCGCCGGTCATATGTGAATCGCTTTTCTCCAAGGACTTTGACTGCTGGAAGCCGGAGAGATCGTTTTTTAATACATCAAGCAGCTGCGTCTCTTCGCTGACTCTGTGTTGCATTGCTGGGAGGAGACGGCCCGTTGGGCTTATACGACCGAGATCAGCAACACTTTCCAGAATCCTTTTTCTTTGGAGCCATACCAAATTTCCCAGCCGGGAAATCAGTAAGTTTTAGGGTAGCTTCAGTGGGCTCCAAAAGATACAAGTCGCATTAGTTATGGCTCCTAAGAGATTTGAGGAAAGAAAGCGGTGTCTGTATTCAGTCCCTGCCACTATTCACTACTGCCATGGAGTGCTTTTGACGAATCAATATTAATGACTGGGATCTTCACGCAATTGATCAATATTCCAAAGAAACATACCAAGACGCTGACCATAGCCGGCTGCGTCTTGCCATCAAGGAGGATCTCGAGCGCTTAAGTAGGGGAATCAGGACTCGTCATGTCCAAATTGTTATCAAAGTGGATACACATTAAACGCTCTAATGTCCAAACTCCAACGATTGAACGGGTGTTGCAATAGGAGCAACTGCAGCCGGTAGGAGAAAAAGTAACAGAAGCATGGACAACTCTGCAATGGGAAGAATGCTTTTTCGGTGTCAAACGTCTTTCGTGGGAATGGGCGACAACAACGCTACGTCAACTCTGTTCGTACGATAAATTGGACCTTCCTTTTTTGCCATTTTTAGGCGATGACTAAAGTCACCAATTTCTTTTTTTTTCATGCGGACAGAACTTGATGGAGCCGCAAAACAGAAAATAACGCATAGTAGCTGGACAAAGTGATGGTAGTTATTCTGTAGTTGATTAAACAAGGTTACTCGGCATACGCTGTAAATGCGGTTATTCGAATACAATAGTTGTGGTCGCCTTGAGATGAAGTAGGATCTATCGGCACTATGGAAAATGGGCGCTTTCGTCGCATCTGGGGGTTGTTCAGGAACCAGCATCAGCGCTGTTTTTACAAAAGCTAGGTTCCTGATGATTACCGACTGGACTATCCATGGTATGGTAGGATGGTATTCCATACAACGCGACTTTGGTATCTTTAAAATGTTCTGTGTACTGACGCGTTTTACTGGTCAAACTTTTTCCTGTCGATTCTATCACGTTTTGACTATGGTTACTGTATGGTATTTTGCAGAATGGTTTGCTCTGATTAGGATGCACCACGAAGACGTTGTGCATGGATGGCGATGGTGAGTCTAGAGGTAATTTGATTTCCCGGTCGTTCTATCGGGCGGAGATGACGATCGAAAGTTCCAACAAACGGAATAATGTAGGGTTTAACTATAACTGTGTTGTTGTATTTACTTGATTCATCCCGAATACATGGAATTATTTCGGCGCAAAAGATGTATTTTGACACTCAATTAGGGTCCAGTTATCTTTCCGTGTTTAGCAATTGATCACACATCGATCCAAGTAAACTTTCTTAAGCGCACTAACCCATTTTTCTTGTGTACTTGCGTTAAAGATTTCTGACTTGACAAAGTTGATCCTTTCCCTTTTTCTTCTGTATTTTTTTTTAGCGGCGCCTCTTTTTTCTTTTTTTTCTTTGGAATCGGTATAAATTGAACAGTACTTTCCTTTCTTTTTTATTTTGCCATTATTTTGTACCACATACCATAACGTTTTCTTACAAAAGAAAGAAAATTTTTATACCTTTTTATTTTTCTGTAATGAGCAAGGAACAGAAGCACAAGGAGCAGGAGGAGGAGGAACGCAGGAACGAGAAACAACAAGATGATGACGTTGTAGTATTAGACGCAAAAGAATCTTGCGATATACCCGATCTTTCACATACAAACTCTTCGAATACAACGGATGATGAACAACATGAGATTCTTCTCGAAGGGGGAATTCCTGCTGATATTCCTCTTGAAACACTAGCAGGTCCTGCTCTCGTTACTGCTCCCGATCTTGATGGGCGTACATTAGCCGAGGAATTTGATTGGGCTGGACGGGATGACGATGATGACGAACTCGATAGGAAGGATAAGGAAGACAGTAAGACGAGACGACGAACACTTGCACAAAACAGCGTCATTATTTGTTTATCTCAAAATTCTTCCTATATTGCATGGTCGTGCATTATTCTATTTGCCCTTGTTTTGATTGCCGTCGATGTTGCTATCTTTGTCGTCTATAACGATCGTGATCGTGTTACCACCGTTTCCTATAATTTGGAACTTTGGTTTACCTGGTTGGCCTTTATGTGGTGCATTGGCTTTATTTCCCAGCTTGGCGTAGAATTTGTACCATGGTCCATCAAACGTCTCGTCGGTTACTTTCGTCCCCATTCAACCGAAGTACTTCGTATGCGTCTATCGGTAAGCCTGAATTTGACTTTCACTTGGTTCATCTGTAATGCAAACAAATACATTCCCATCCGTTAGTACTATATGGCTTTGCGGTCTTATATCAAGTTGCTCTTGATTGCAGCATGGAGCTGGGGTTCATGGTCCCTGATCAAAGAACGCGCGCCACGACCTATCGATATGCAAGTCCCTTATTATGTCGAGGTTTTCTATAGAATCTGGGAATGCTGCTTCTTTGCAGCGCTTTTACTGTTTATTGAGAAGTTTATCCTGCAACTCATAGGTAAGAAAAGAAAGGAGAAAAAAAACAGTGTGTGTGTGTGTAGTACGACGTGACACTGAACCTTCCTATTTTTTCTGCTAGTGACGTCTTTTCACAAGTATAGCGAAACCTTTTTTTTTTTTCCTTGTACCCCGATCGCTGATCCCTTGGTTTTTTTTTTTTTTCTGTAGGAAGGCTTATGGGGACCGTATTTCCGAAAATGATGAAGCATTGAAAATACTCGACAAATTAAAACGTGTCAAACGGAAAACACCACAGGAATTTCTACTCAAACGAATTCGACGTAAACCAAAAGCAATCGCCAGTCGGTCCTGTTCGCTGGATGAGGTTCACCCGGATCTTGGTCAGCAACGTTTAGGCGGAGCTAAATCCATCATGACGACAAATGATCCTTCGAGTAGAACAAACAATGTACGCTTTCCAGCACAGAATATGGACACCTTGATCGCCATTCCTCCATTAACAACGACTGAAACGCCAGAAGAACAAAGGGAGTTGCAACGCCCTCAGAGGAGTAATTCGGTGGACTTTATTACGAATCTTTCACGTAAATTGCGGCGGACGAAATCTGATCGAAACGCTTCAGGGCCAGTAGAAAGCATCGACCCCTCCCCTTCAAGACCAGCCTTTACAAGAGCCGGTACAGGATTAACACGCACAAGTCAAGAAATATTTGGTGCAACCAAAGAAATTGGCTCTGTGCCTGGCAGATTCATTAAAGGAGGTTACAAAAAGATCCGCTCACATCATCCCCAGACTCAGTCGCAAAGCATGTCACAACAAGCCAAAGCTCTTGCCAAACGGATCTATCATAACCTGACCGGTCCAGAGGCAACCCGCGATTCAATTGTCGAGGCGGATCTGTACCCCTTTTTCCCCACACATGAAGAAGCGGCAAAAGCCTTTAAACTGTTTGATTTGGATGGCAATGGTGACATTAGTAAACGGGAACTACGGTCGGGATGCATTCGAATCTACCGTGAACGAAAGAACCTTGCACGCTCCATGCGTGATTTATCGCAAGCAACGGGAAAACTGGACATCATTCTCTTGGTGGTCTTTATTGTGATATGGGTAAATGTCAGAAGGACTCATAAAAAAAAAGGAAGGCGGCAGGCTGTAACTTTCTCTCTTATATAGATCATTATTGTTCTGGCTGCTTCCGGTGTGAATGTTGGTGTCGAATTGATGCCTTTATGGAGTGCATTTATTGCTGCCAGTTTTGTTTTTGGTAACAGTGCAAAGGATGCTTTTGAATCCATTATCTTTGTCTTTGTCACAGTAAGTTTACCGCAAAACCAAGGGATACATGCCTTTTTTTCTTTTGTGTCTGATATAGATAGCGTAGCATCCATTTGATGCAGGCGACCGTGTATTTATTGAATCCCAGAATTGGGTGGTGCATAATGTGGGATTACTGGTCACAACATTTATGTAAGTTAGCCTGGGTTTTCTGTCCCCTTCCCCCCCCCCCCCTCTCTCTCTACTTCCCCTTAACACTGATCCTATGGCTCTCTCTCATTTAGTAAGTGGGATGGTTCGATTGTCTATGCAAAAAATTCTGTTCTTGCAACCCAGTATATTATCAATTGTCGACGAACGGGAAGAACAGGAGAAACCGTTGGTAATGAAGAAGATTTTTTTCCCACGAAAGAACAAGACGATTTTTGTTTCTAATGCTTAGAAACGTAGAGCTTCACGTCTCGTTTTCCACACCTTCATGGAAAATCCATCGTCTACGTGAACATATGAGAGAATGGTGCAATGAGCACCCTAACCTCTATAGCACCAATGCCACCTCGGCTAATATCCTCTCGTTCCAGAACCAGAACAAAATCACCATGTCCTTTTACTTTGAACACACGAAGAATTGGCAGGATGCGGATGGTCGTTGGTTACGCCATAACAATTTCATGATGGAACTAAAAGAAGAATCCGAACGACTTGAAATCCAGTATGCCCTTCCCCCTCAACCCGTGGAATGCAGACCGAACGATGCGCCGCCAGAGGCATACAATCTGGGTGCCAAGGCTTCCTATGGTCTGGACGGACTACAACAGAGAAAACCCTACACCTATGAGGCTGATCAAGGAGGAGGAGGAGGATTGCCTTCAGGAAATGGTGAAGGAAATGATGCAGGTGTAGCAGGTGCAGCCGCTGCAAGTATGATGTTCGCAAGCATGTAAAAAAAATTTTTTTTGAAAATGAATAAAATAAAATAAATAGATAAGTTTACACTTTATATAGAAAGTTGGTCGTCTAGGTAAATGGTTCATGTATTTTTTTTTTTTACAGTTTGGCGGCAGTCTTCAATGCTTGTCTGACACCCAAATCAAGCATGATTTCCTCGGATCCACCGGGAATGGCATATGCTCTGACCTCACGATATAGACGCTCGACCTTTTCACCCTGGCCACCACGGGTATAACCCAAACCACCAAAGATTTGAGCCGCCTCACGGGCACAGTACTCAAAGGTCTGTGTGGACTGTGCCTTGAGCAGAGCAATGGGGCCACCCAGCAGTTCGGGTTGCTTCTTGACAGGAAGGGTCTTGATCTGGTACAGTACATTCTCCAGCCATGCATGTGTGGCTTCACATTGACGGATCATATGGCCAAATTTATTCCGGATCACAGCATGTTCAGCCAAACGTTGACCAAATGTCTTGCGCTTAAGAGAATACTACATAAAAAGGAAGAAAAAACTAGATGAGTTCCCCACCCCGCCCATATTTTTTTTATTTTTCTTGGGGTTGTTGCTTACCTTGAAGGCTTCTTCAATGCACACGCGAGACAAACGGTTTGCTTGCATGACAATACCAAGACGTTCATGGTTAAAGTTGTGCATAATGTACTTGAAACCTTGGTTCAATTTGCCAATCAAATGCGTCTTGGGCACCTTGACCTGAAATTTTTTTTTAAGTTTTCCAAGGAACACAACGATGTTATTTGATTTCGCCGCTTACATCTTCAAAGGTGATATAGGAGGTGCCGGATCCCCACATACCCATGACATCCATTTGACGTGCATTCACACCAGGCATGGAACGTTCAACAAGCAACAACGACACGCCGCCCATACCAGCACCACCTGTTCGACAGGCTACTGTGTAATAGTCGGCATAGGCACCTTGTGTGATCCATTTCTTTTCACCATTCAAAAGCCAGTAATCGCCCATATCTTTTGCAGTGGTTTGTAAATTGGCCACATCCGAGCCTGCGGAGGGTTCGGTAATGGCAAGCGCAATGAATTTATCACCCGCAAGACATTGAGGCACCACCGTCTTTTTCATTTCCTCTGTACCAAAATTCATGACAGGTGGAAGACCAATGCCAAGGCCTCCCATCAAAGCCCAGATAAGACCCCCCGAGCCACAGCGGGCAATTTCATCTACACAGATAAATTCGTGGAAGATATCAAATTCTTCTGGCTTGACGCCTCCGGGTAAACCATAGGGAAGTAAACTGTGGACGGTAGGAATGGTGCCTGCACCAGAAACAGCAGCAAGCAAACCGATTTCGGCTGCCCGCTTAACAACAGTTCGAGGAATGGCCTTGGCTTCACTCCATTCATGACAGAAAGGTGTGATTTCCTTGTCAACAAATTCACGAATCACCTTGCGGAGATTGATATGGGATGCATTGTAGTAAGGACTTGGGGAAAAGTGGTAAGCCGCCAAGCATGTAGATTGTTATTCTTTTTTTTTTTTTTACCTGTTCCAGTCTTGGTACCAGGTGGGATCACCATAGGGTAGACCTTCACCGAAACGTGCTTCGATAGCTGTGGCAACAGGTGCAGATGGGGTACCGGTGACGGGTGCTGTTGCTGTTGCTGCTGCTACGGCGGGTGTAGTTTCTTTTGGTTTGGGTGGTTCTTCTGTGCCGATAACGCCGATTTGCATGGGCAAACCGACACGTTGCATAATTGCATCATTATGGAAGGATTTAAACTGCTTGGACGCGTCTTTTCCTGCGACCTTGACCAACACCTTTTTACCTCCGGGATGGTCATGAAGGAATTCCGTCACGTCAAAGACTTTGCCTTGAACAATGATCCAACAGTCATTGGGTGAATTGTGTTTAGCGACTTCTTCAACAGTGTATGTTTTCATGGTTAGAGAAGAAAAGAAAGAGAGAGAGGGAGAGAGATAAAGAATAAGGAAAAACCTGTTGCCTTTCTTTTTTTTTTTTTTACATAACGCTCAGCTCTGTTTTTTAGTAATTCGGATGAGTAAGGAAGATGATGTGGGTTAGAGAGTTTCAACCCCAGATATCAATGATCATTGGCTCACCCCACGCTGAACTTCATGACAGGATCAACCATGTGAAAAATGAAAGGAATGAATGACTGAATGTAACCTAGTCCGACGACCCGGTAGCTTTACAGTTTACGAGCCTTGAAGCACTTTTTTTTTGAATAAACTCTTAAACTACCGTAGCATCATCACACATCATTATCTGCCTAGAACGTGGTTGGTTCATCAGGAGCAATAAATCAAATCCATGAGGGGAGGGGCTGTGTGTATGGAAAGAAAATGCCGCAACGTCAATTTTCATGCAACGATGGATTATCCCGTTGTCGATTATTATTATTACTATTTGCCAAATAAATGAGGTTTTATCCATGTATGTATAACGCACAGGCGTCTTCCTTTCTTTTTCTCACTCTCTCTCTCTGTCTCTGTCTCTCAAGTGACCGTCAAATGATCTATAATGAAACCTGTGTCGTTTCAGGGGAGAGAGAGAGAGCTCTCTTTCCGGCTCTGTCGATTTGGAGTAACAGTTGTCTAACAAATCCAGATGGATCCGTTTTGTTTTCCTTACCAATGCGTTCCATATTTAGTAATGAGTGGGTGGGTTTTAACAAAAAGGTGTGTGTCTTGGGGGAAAAAGGATGAACGTTGCACAAGGTCGTTGTGAGCCTGGGGATCATGTGGTGTCAAGCATTGAGACACTGTGTTCATTTTCTCTCTCTCTCTCTTTTCTTTTTCTTTTTTTTTTTTTACTTCTTTAACTTCCTTTTTTCTTTACCAAATGTCTCATAGTCTTACAACAACCAACAACGAGTTTCAGGACGTCGCCTTTAATAACTTCTTCACATATCCTGTTCAGACCGACCTTAAGCATGTTGGACCATGTGTTCATTGTCAAAAAGTAATGCGCTGTTTTCGCCTCCATGCCTGTATTTAAAAAGAAACAAACCCCAAATTATAGGCACAACTCACTTGCGATGGATGTAAGTTTGGTTTCATTCAAAAAAAAAAAAGGAAAAAAGAAAGACCTGTTTTGGAGCTGAAATGAGAACGTTAGTTCGACCATGCCACCATTGCTTAAAACGTGACCTGACGAGTACCTGCACAGACACCGTACACAAAAAAACAAAAAGCGATGAATGTAAGGTGAAGGGGAGGGCGGGGAGGGGAAAGAGTTAACAATAGGGCTCAATTTTTTTTTGAAATTCCTATTCTCCTAGTATTTGTATCAGACGAGGCCCAAGCCATAGGTTGCAACACAAACCTATTTATTTCTTTTTTTAACCAGATTTGTAGGCAACAATGTTCTCACACAGCTTTTTACATTGGATGATTTAGAATTTGGGGCAGAGACAACCGGACTTGAATATGGTATTATCAGTAGCATGTTGCAGGAGGATGAAGCACCCAATGCGTTGAATGACATGACTCTTTTTTCCTTTGTTCCGTCACCCACTTCTTCCGCTGGCAATAATCATCATAATGCGTCGCAGCAGTCGTCGTTGTACAATCCTCCTCCTCCTCTTCCTCCACCATCTTCTGTTTCTCCGCCCGCCCTGAAACGCAACGACAATAACAAATCACTTACCCGCCAAAAATTAACACCGGAATCTGTCTATAACAGTGTAAACGCCCCTTTTAATTATGCAGAAGGTTTTCATGATTTAATTCGTTATGTCAAAGAAAGGTAACTCTGGAAGGAAAAAAAAAAAAAAAAAAGGTAGAGAAGGCTTAGACTTGACCCAATTTTTTTTTTTTTTCACTTCTATAGGATGGGGCGGGATGAACTGATGAGGATCAGTCAAGCGCTGGCGTTGTTTCGTCCTTCGTTTCTTGCATTGATTATGAATCTAACGGAAGATGATTTGGTGTTTATGGAAAAATGCATTCAAAGAACTTTACTTGTAATTTATTTTAAAAGAAGGAGAAAAAAAAAGGTTCTAGAACAAGAGGAAGGGCTAAAACGCATATTACGTAGGAATACGAAAAGCTGATTAGTTTTTCCGGCACGCCAACGGTGGTTTGGCGCCGAACAGGGGAAGTGTGTTTAGTTGGGAAAGAATTCTCCTTGCTGACAAAGTGGTCAAGGGAAATGCTGTTGAGCAAAAAGAAATACATTTACGAGGTAAGGGAATTCCCAAAGGATAAACAGTGTTTTTTTTAACCGACTTTCTTACAGTTGATGGATAATCGTTCTGCTGTCGAGTACTGGGAAAAGTTTGCGACGCATGCATTTGATAGTGCTGAGAAAGCTTGCCATTACTCTTGCATTTTGAAAACGCCGCACCAAAAACTGTTACCTTGCACTTTTTGTTTCACCATCAAGCGGGACATTTTTGATTTACCCAGTGTGATCATAGGCAACGTAGGTGCCTTTGTTCTGTCTCTGGGAGCTCCTACTAACTTATTTGATTGTTAGTTTCTACCTATTCTTAGTTGATTCCATCGAAACTACAACTACTACCTACTACTACACACACAGTGAGCCAGACTCACTCACTTACTCTCACTCTCTCACACACATACACACATGATTTAATAATAAAAAAAATTGATACTATGAATGAAACGCCACAACAACAAGGTAACCCCGAGAAACCATACTATTGTGTGTGTGTGTCTCTCTCTCTCTCTCTCTCTTTCTTGTCCTTCATACCGAAAACAATGTCGTTGGGTCACGTCAAATTGAGGAGCAGCAGAAGAAAATTTGATGGAGAGAGAGAGAGAGAGAGGGAGACAGAGTGTCTTACAAGGTAGAAAGGTTGTCTTGTTAGAAGATGCATGCCTTTTTTTTTCGCTGCATCAGTTGATCCGTTCCTTTAGCAAACTTTTTCTTTCTATTCTGCTTGTCACCTGAGCATTTTCTCCCTGTCCCTTAGTTTCTGTGCGTTTGCAGCTTCAGCTCATCGATCGTCACTGCGGAGAAAGAAATAGTAGCTGGATGAAGTTACTCTTCCTTTTTTTTTTTTTCATTGTACGATAGTTTTCAACTAAAACAAGGGGAAAAACACATTAAAATTATTTAAGGTGGGTAAGGTTTTTGGTATATTTTTTTTCTTTTATAGAGAGAAAATAAGTTGAATGATTATACAAACAAGTTCTTGAAATTTCAGTCCAGAACGCGCCAATGGATCTTGATATTTCCTTCTGATTTTGTCGCGAGTTTTAAGAATACCTTGAGTGTCATATCAAGGGAAACTAAACAAAAGAGAGAGAGAGAGAAAAAAAAATGAGGCATTCGTTTCTTTTAGAAATAAAAAAGACTTACACATGCCACAGCCTGGGCAGACGTCGGTAATGGTGCAGGTGGATGTCTTGGAACCATACCGAATTTCAACTTTTTTGAAACACCATTCACTTTTTGCACTTGTATCACCGTACTGATGCACATTCTAACGGAGTAGGATTGTGAGTTCTATGCTAAACTTTCAATCTCTTGAGTTTTTACCAGTGCACAAATTTCACTTGAATCACTTTCTCTTGGACCACATGAACCTTCACAAAGTGTAAGCGTTAGTTTGACAGGATGACGTAAAAAAGGGAAACTACTACTACGAACCGATGGCGCCGCCTTCTGTTTCGGGATGGAAAAAGGTACCATGTCCTTCAAATAATTTATCAAGTAACTTGCCCACACCGCGTTTGACAGGTAGACCCGTTGTCATGTTAGCGGTGGCAAGCACCACCAGAATCGTCATCAGATATCGAAAATAGGTAGAGAGCAACATGTCTTTTTTAAAAAAAAATTTCAGGAGATTATTAATAATAATAAACACGTTCTAGTAAATGAAAGAGAGGGAAAAAAATAGAGGCGAGCGAACGAGAAAAAGAGAGAGAGAGAGAGAGATCGAACGCTCGGGGTTATGTGGAAGAAATAAGAAGGGCAAAGGGAAAGGAAAAGAAAGGGCACAGACGGGGTTTTATAGCGAGTCAATGGAGCATAGAAGAAGATAAAAAAAAAAGGGGGGGTGGAATGGTAGACTTTCAAGGGGTTGGTAGGGGAAAAATCAGCAACCCGACGCCCTGGACTTTGTAGACTGAATGATACACATCTTAGCGTTACGCAACGCATAGGAAGAAAAAAAGGGATAGTCGGTCGCAGCTACTAGCTAGTAGTAGTAGTAGTAGTCACTGAGTTCATTGGGTTACGACGACGACATGAACATTGAAAATGTGCATCGTAAGGAAAAGGACGCATGCAGCTTCGATGCAGAGCTTGGACAAGAGGTTAGGACTCCGATGGCCAACTGTTGTCATCGGCCCTCCAAACGAGCAAGCATCCGTGTAACGGGTCTTGCCCCGCACACGCATCTCTTTCTCTCTCTCTCTGTCTCTCTGTCTCTCTATCTATTTTTTTTTTAGCAAAAGAAGTAACCGGATCTTTTTCTCTCTCCATGACGCGTTTCCAATGGGCAAATGGGAGGCCATTGATTTTTTCGTGTCAATGTACGATTTCCGTTTTCCGGGAAACCCATCTTTTACCCAGGAATGACTAAAAAGAAGGAGAAGGAGAAGGAGAGCAGGTCTTCGTTTTCATCCTCCTCGCGTTCATTCGGTCTTCACGTCTCTCTTTTAGCTGGCCGTCTTTTCTTGGCCCGTGCACATTGTATTGGGCCCGTAGCACAGTTTAGACAGAGAGAGAGAGAGAGAAAAAAAAAAAGAAGACGCCGATGGGTGTTGTTGTACAAAGTTTGTTGTCCATCTTTCTTTCGTTTTAACCTCAAAGGGTTCATTTATTTGTGAATCCACGTACCAGGATATAATTTGGTGCTAGTCACGCGCCGGAACACACTGGTGGGGAAGGCAAGTGCAAAGTCGTTATATTTCATCATCTTACGGTTCTTTGGAACAAAAAAAAAACAAGATAACAGGTTCCCGTCGTAGTCTGGGACCAGTTTCTTCTTTTGTGGAAGGTGGTTCATCTATTTTGTGTGACATTGGAAGTACTCAAAAAAGGAAAGAGAAGTTTATAGCCTTGGTGTTTTTTTTTCTTCTCCTTCTTGTGAGAAGATCTTTCTTTCAAAGATAAGACATGATCAAATTGACTGACTTGGGGGGTACCAGTAGTAGTAGATGCTCTCATTTTTTTTTATCATGTCAAAGTTATGTGGCAAAGAAATGGTAATTTGCTGCTTTATGTGTAACAAAGAGGGAGTCTGTCATTAGCGATTTTGGTCTTTTTTAGAAATAGATCCATATTTAGCCACATAACCCAGCCCGTCATCTGATCTGACGATCCTCTGTTCCCCGAAAAGAAGACCCCAATCACTACTTCATTCGTCCCATCCATCCATGATCGTGCTCAAGGTTCACGTGTGGCGGACTTCAGACGCCCATGAAATTTATTATTTCTCTTCTAAGCCCGAGTGGGCGGGCGGGGGTTCGGGTTTAGTTACATGTTTGTTTATTGTTTCCAGAATACACGTTGACAAAAAGAAAAAGAGAGAGAAAAAAAAAGGGAAGGATGAGGCTGTTTTCTACAATGTACATATATATTTTTTTTGTCTTTTCTTTTTTTTTTTTTTTTTATTCTAATTGCCATTTAATGGGAATTTCACCTTTATCAAGATCTGCCAATTGTTTGAAAAGGACGGGGGTCAAGTCCAAGCTACCATGGCCACAACCGGGACAGGCATCATTGACGATGGCGGTAACGGATTTTTTGCCCGAGGTAATCTTGAGTTTCTTGCCACACCACTTGCTTTTCTTTGACGTGCTTCCATATTGAGGGGCATTCTAATAAGAAAAAGTTTGAGATAAGTTTTCTAATGCAATTCAAATAATGATGACTATTATTTAAATGTATTTACCATGGCAACGATATGAGCATCATCGGCTTCATGGGGACCACAGGCGCCTTGGGAGCCACCTTCCTTTGAGGGGATAAACCAGGTACCAGTACCAGAGAAGGTGCCACTTAGACCGCTGTTGCTGCTGCTGCTGCTGCTACTACTACCTTTCTTGCTGCTCTTCTTGCCACGCTTATGGCGATGGGATTTCTTTTTACGCTTTTCCAACACGACACGCTCAGCGCGTGGTGTATGGCGTGCAATGGCATTGTTTTCAATAGGAGCAGCCTCGGATGCAATGACAGCAGAGAGAAGGAGAGGAATGAGAATAAGAAGCGAACGCATTGTCCTTTTTTTTTAAAAATGAAAGAGAGAGAGAGTGTGAGTGCACAGCACAAGAAGTGATGAGAGAAGAAAAGAGAGAGAGAGAGAGAGAGAGAGAGAGAGAAAGACAAGAGATAAAGCGACCTGCGCGGTAATAAAAAATAAGGAAAAAGAAAAGAAGAAAAAGAAATTAAAAAAAAAAAGTTGGTTGAACGATAGGTGTTATTTATTTGAATGGGTTAGTCCAGAACTCGGTCTGATCCAACAACATCTGGTACGACGATGGAAAAAAAAGCGGAGTCTTTTTTGAAAGTGAGACGAACCGGATCGGCTATTTTCCTCTTTTTGAAATGAAGTTATAGAATTAGGTAGATTTAAACCCTAAATGGCTTGTTTTCTTTAAAGAAAGAAAGGAAAAGGGTCTATGCGTCAATGCATAAAGAAGAAGCTCTTATGTGAGTAAAAGAAGAAAAGGAAAAGAGAAAAAGAAAAAAAAAAAGCTTGTGCGTACCTGATGTCTTGGATTCATTTATTCTGGCCAATCACCAAATCCCCTGAGCTTAATTGATTGAGAGACAGAGAGACAGAGAGAACATTTTCAAAATAAGGAAGGGGTGCCTCTCACATTTTCTTTTTTAACTTATATCATCCGGAAAAGGGAAATCATATACTAAGCATAGCCAATTTGATAGTTGCCATGTGGGTTACATCAGGCAACTCTAAGTTGAGCTTAAACTTCGGCTCACTCGGCTAGTTATATTCTTTATCATCTTCGGAATTGTTCATCCGATGCAACACACGTACCTCAACGGAGAGAGAGAGAGAGAGAGAAAAAAAAAGGGGGGCGGGGTGACCGTTCCCTTTTGTGTGATGGTATGGTCTATGCTTTGTTGGATTGACAACGCACCAATTTATGGAAAGGGAATGGGTTTCTTATTTCCATGAAAACTCCGAAATGAAGAATGTGCAAAATGCACTCGGAGGAAGAAGGGAGGGGACAAGTTTCCTTTCCGTGACTGTAAAAGCGTGCGTTCACAAAAAGTTTCATGCACTTCAAACGCCGTCGTCCGCAGAAAAACGGGGCAGACAGCTTTCGTTCAAAAAAAAAAAAAACTGCATGACACATGACAATGACTTGTCGAGTTCCTTGGAAAGACACCATGGTCTGGTTGAATGGCGATGGTAGTAGTAGTAGTAGTAGTCATCAGGCAAAGTTTTACTCCTTTCTTTATAACTTTATAACTTATTTTCGAAATCAATAGATTTTTAGTTTGTTATCATTGTCACTATTGATAGAAAGCCAGGAAGACGGCGAAGAAGACGAGGGGGAGAAGGAAGAAAAAGAAGAAGAAGGGGAGGAGGAGGTGGTGGAGGAGGAGGAGGAGGAGGGGATATGGGATCACTTAATGAGTCGACGATTATTGGAAGAGATCGATGCAGCAACAATCGAAGGAGAACAAGAACACAAAGAAGAAGAAGAGGAAGAAGAACCGGAAGATTGGATAATTCCTTGGTTCTCTAAAACACCATCAACCCCTGGAGCGCAGTCGTCCATGAGGAGTATTTGGGAGAAGTATGCAGCTCCGTGGTGGGATCGGTTTGAACCTTGTTCTCAAGAAGACGAAAATGATTTCGACCCAACCTTGCAGTGCAATGATCGAGTAGTTGTCGATCCAATGCAGGAGAGACAACATGCGGGGAGAAAGAACAAGAAAAAGAAGAAGAAAAGAAATCAAGTCTGTCGACATTACTTGGCAGGTGAATGTTTTCGTCAAGATTGTCGATTTCTACATGAAGAAGACAACAACAAGTATTGTAAATTCTGGTAAAAAAACATTCTTTTTTTTTATTTTAATTTTGCTTTGGTGACTAAATGGATGACAAAGGCTTCAAGGGTCATGCCTCAAGGGTGAATTGTGTGAATATCCTCATGTTATGCATGAAACGACTATGCCTAAGCCTAAGAAGAAGAAGAAGAAGAAGAAGAAGAAGAAGAACGGGGTAACATCTGAGTACCCGGTCCTACAAAGTCGACGGAAGAAGCAGAGGAAGAAGAAAGGGGTCAAACAGCAACAAGATAAAACAACAACGACACAAGAAGAAGAAGTGGAGGAAAATTCTAATGAATTTCCTTTACTTTCTACTATTCCTATCCATCGTACGGTATGGAATTCAGGTACAAAGTTTGCCGATGTTGCCAAAAGACAGTCGGTGCCACAAAGACAATTTACAAATTTACTGCACGGTCCGTGGCTGAAACCAAGGGAATCAGGTACCTCTCTTCCTTCTTTATTTGAAAATACTATAGATGCATGATTCTTTTTTTTTTATCAAGAAAGAAGAAGAAGGAAATGTATGCGTGTATGTATAAATAAATATATATATATATACAAATCCTAACTATGACAGAAGAAGAAGAAGAAGAAAAAGAAAAATCTGCATGACATGCATGAATCAATTGGGCGTTTCGGACAAGCATAACTTTTTTTTTCAAGGATCGTGTGACTTCGGTCAGGAGCGATGTGGTTTTAAAGAAAGTATGAAAGCTGAGTTTTAAGAAATTCAGAAGTGAAACCCAAAAAAGTTTACCGGTTTGCCAAGGAATGCAAGCGATCGGGGTAAACAGAGAAAAAGAGACAGAGACAGAGACAGACAGAGAGAGAGAGAGAGAGAGAGAGAGAGAGATGTTGCCCCTCCACTAAACCCCCTTTCTTTTCCTTTTTTTTCCTTTTTTTTTTACCCCTGAGTATAACGGGGTAATCGTCCCGTTATAAGAGCGTGTGTATATGAGTAAAAGAGTAAGAGAGAGTGGTATATGTGTGTGTTTGTGCGTGTATATATGAATAAGTGAGACATAGACACATATACACACACATGCGGAGAGAGAGAGGAAAAAGTGTGTGAGAGATAGATAGGAGACACACACACTCACTCACTCACTCACAGAGAGATAGATAGAGAGGAGTTGTCCCGAAAAAACTTTAAAATGAGAGATTGAGACTATACCATAATTGGTGTTCCAGTTGGTCTTTGACGTCATGTAGTACACATGTATACACTTTTTTTGCAAAGAGAGAGGAAAGGAAAGCTTTTAGTGATTTTAAACACCTGGAATTTCCTTTCTTCTTTCCTTTTCTTTTTCTCTTTTTTTTTCTTTTCTTTCCTAAATAGCCAACTATCTATATAAAAAAAAAGCAGGGCTGATGTCACAAAACGATACTTATTTTACATTAAATCATCCATCAACACAAGCAGTCCCAGAGGCGAGTTTGTTGGCTCGACGACAAGTATCTTATCTACATTCGTTGGAAATACCTTCTCCTCCTTCTCTTCCACCACTTTCCAAGATATTCACAGCACAAGAAGAGAAAAAAGAATTATTATCAACGGAAGATCCTACGAATACCACTGCCCTCTTACCTCCAACAGCAGCACCTTCTTACTCTACTACTACTACTTCTTCCTGTCAACAACAACAACAAGTACAACAAGCACTATCTTCTTCTTCTTCTGCATCTTCTTCCATGTATCTTGGGGATTACAATACATCCTCTGGTCCTCCTCCACCTGCATCAGCATCGACGACGATGAATGATTTATTTCCTGCACCTACCATGCCAGTGTCATTAATTGATCAATCTTTACCCAACATGTTGCCACTGTATCCTTCCGATCCTTCCACAGCCGTAGCAATGGTGGCTGTGTCAGCCGCTGCAGCTACTGCAGGCGAATACATAAGATACGGAGAGGATGACCGACGAATGCGTCATCCCTCAGAATCAAGTACATCATCAGATAAAGTCTATTCATTCGTAGCAATTCCCGGTACAAATCATAAAAAACGACCACGACGACGTTATGATGAAATTGAAAGATTATATCACTGCAACTGGCCTGGCTGTACAAAAGCCTATGGAACATTGAACCATTTGAATGCCCACGTGAGCATGCAGAAACACGTAAGTAAAAAAAAAAAAAAAGAAATCCTTCCCCTTATCTTGATATAACAAAAAAACTAAATGATGTATATTTTTATTATATAACACAGGGACCTAAGCGACATCCTTCTGAATTCAAGGAAATGCGAAAAGAATGGCGTCGACAGAAAAAAGAACGAGAAGCAGCTAAAAAAGCAGCAGATGAAGCAGCTCTAAGCAAACAACAACAGCAACAACAACAAATGATGCAAGCAGCTGCTGTAACACCTTATCATTTTCAACCCTATAATCAATTACAATCTACAATGACCTTGGGTACCTTTTACTAGTCTCTTACTCTTTTTCTTTACCTCTTTCTTTTTTTTTTTGTGTACAATTACCTCTTTTCCCTCCCTTTTTTTTTTTTTTTTTTTTTTTTTTTTTTAA